>ML778539.1:1130301-1158580 GCA_009831015.1 Picea engelmannii | reverse complement strand
TGTCTCTATCCTTAGCCATATGATAAGATGCTCCAGAATCAATAAGCCACTTATCAGAAGTAGAAGTAGAAGGTGTATTGAAGGAGAAACCAGAAGCAGAAAATGCATGTCCATGAGAAGAAGAAGAAGAAGTAGAATCAATACTGATGTTATGCTTATTCATCACTGCTTCTAAAGCTACCATATTCTTGAAACATTTGGACTCATCATGACCATATTTATCACAAAAGTTGCAATGTCTGTTAGTATTCTTATTTTTATATTTTTCTCCTTTGTCACCATTAGGAGCTGGAGTTGTCTGAGCGGGTTTGGGACTCTTATATTGCTTGTTGTTGTAGCAAGGATGTTTCTTCTTTGGATACTTGGGTTTATGTTTATGCTGGGCAACTAAGGCTTTGTTAGAGGTACCTGCAGTGCTGATCACTCCAAGTTGTATAAGATTATCTTCCTCTCTAATCAAAGAAGCACAAAAGGAATCAAGAGTGGGTTTTTCATAAGATTTCCCTAAAGCCTCTCTCATGGCATAAAATGTAGATAAAAACACAAAATATGCACTACCTAGCTTAGAAAGAATGAGATAGATGCAATGCTCTTCCTCCATTTTTATCTTATATTATTCACATAAAATTTTGAGTTTTTTAAACTTAGATAAATAGTCTCTAAGGCAAGAAAAATCACTTGGACTCAAGGTCAATATTTGATTTTCTAACTATTGTGCTCGAATAATATTGAGTTTACCAAACACAGATTCAATCTTGTCCCAAGCTTCTTCGGGGTCATCAATTTCTTGAAGGTGGTACCTTAAATCAGGAGAGATGGACATTCTGATTAGTCCTCGTGCTTTGTCATTCCTATTATCCCACTTGGCTTTCTTATCATCATCAGTGGGTGCTTTTTCCTTTCCTAAGGTAATTCGGTACAAACCTTTACTTCTTAATAGATCTTCCATATGAGATTTCCATTGGAAGTAGTTGTTGCTGGTAAGCAAGACATTACTTGTGGAAGCCATATTAAATATGCAGATAATATGGATTTAAAAACTAAAACTGATGATTTGGATGAAAAGATCTCGAAAAGTTATGCGGTTTTAAAAAAACGGCACTGAAAACGGACTTCCGATGTTAGAGTTATGCCCTTTAAAAAAAAAGGCATAAACGGTAACCAAATGACCACATGATTGTGTAAGTTGCTTTATGAAGTGACCCACTTTTATAAAGAGAAGTGGGGATCACTTTTAAAATGAAGTTACTTTATAACATAAGAGATGCATGCAAAATAAATAACTCTAAAATAAAATATTAAAGCTACTTATAGTGATTCACTTTTATACTTGAAGTGAAATACACTTTACAATTTTAGCATGAAATTTTTCGAAAAAAGTAACAAAAGAGAGACTTGAACTCAAGACCTCTTACTTAATAAGGCAAGTTTTAACCAAATGATCTAGAAAAACATATTTTAATGTTCATAAGGAGGATTGGGGTTGTTTTTTTTGAAGATGGCCTTAGAGAGCGTGCTAAAAAAAAACTCTTTTCACACAAGAAACAAATTTCGCTTCTCAATGACAACAAGGGTTAGATCTCGGTTAACTTACCCGGAAGATGCACCTTTTCCTATCAGTTTCTGATTTTTCGAGATCGCACAGGGCACAGGGCAAAGAGAATACACAGATATAAAAGATTAGAAACTCAGAAATAAAAAAATACAAACTAAAATAAAATCAAAATAAAACTTTGTACAAATTTAAAAATGCGTATTCAGGCTTTATACCTCTAGATCTGACTGTAATGGCCGTATCTTGGGAAAAGGGAAACCTTTTCGAGTGAAACGAAAAGTGTTCCTGAATGATACGAGTGCTTCAGACGCAATGGAACAGTCCTGTCAGCCCAAAAATGCTAGAAAATGGATATGAGGAAACTAGGCTTCACGATCTTGATCTACAACAGGAGCGGGTCTTCAAACAGGCTCTGATACCATGTTCGACAACACAGGTATTCCAACACGGGATGAACACCTTTAGTAACTACTCACATAACCAGATCAAATATCAACACACTGATGTTTTCACGTGGTAAAACCCCTACGGGGAAACATCCACGGCCCCAACCAACGCGACCACTTGGAGTAGTTTATTAATGCAAAGAAAAATATTACATAGAGATTTTACAAGAGATTTTCTCACAATCGATCATCGGAAAATGACTCTCCATGCTCTTTAAATAGAGATCATGGACCAATTGGGTGTTAAGCCATGGATCAATGGTCATTAAGATCGAGGAGAGTATGAACCATCGGATCACTCTATGTCGGGAACATATTGTGACCGTCGGATTTCCTAACTACAAATGCATACTAATGAATACTAAAGAAACACACTAAGAAACACACTAAGAAACACACTTTTACCTAACGACATATTAGACCAAATAGATCTTAACTAATTCCTAAGTGTCTAAATATCCTAACATTAGGATTGTTCTATCAAAAGGAAAAAATCGTCAATGACGGATATCGTGCGCGCCTTATTATTTACCAACTAGTAAAGAAATTTGATTTAAAATTAAAATGTCATTTACCAATTTTCCATTTTCTTCGAGTAGAATTATATTTTCATGAGGTGAAAAGTATAGGGCTCAAAAGTTCAGAATTGTATGTGTTCCAACATAGGATCCATCTGGGGATCGCGTCTCCCTGTGAGACGCGGAAGAATAGTAGACCGAGTGCCTTTATTGGGAAAATGGAGTCATTATTGCATTTATGAGAAACACTTTCAGGAATTAACCATACAGAGAAAAATTGAACTTCAACTGAATCTTAGAAAACCTTCAAAACACCCCTGATTATTGATCTCAAGTTAGGCTATTTAAAATTTCCCTTTCCTAAAACTGAGTTTGGATCTGTTTAAGATAATCAAAATGACTTTAACGGAAATATCAAACTTTGACTGACTTCATTCGCATCAAGGTTAAGTAGATGTAACAATTTATTTAGGGAGTCCCTTATTGGTTCAGAATGTAAATATTAGAGAAAAGAGAATTAGATGTCAGAGTATGTTTCGTACATATGTATGACAACCATACATATATCATAGATATCGCTTCACTGCCAACGAGCTTGTTTAGTACCCCAGTGAAGTTATCTACTTCTCCCATTTAATTTCCTTTCACCACTTCAATTATCATTTTTGCATTTTTCTGAGATGAGGGAAATCATTATATGAATTTCCTTTCATCATCTCTTTGGACAAGATGGGGGCAATCAAATTATGAATTTCCTTTCACCATATGTCTCTTATTTTAATATTTTGAAGTGTGGGCAATCAATCTGTATGTATCATACAAGGGATTATATCTGCTTTAAATTTTAATAGGAAGGTATGTCACAAAACTTTTTAGATGTACTCTACAACTAATCTTCCCCCAATCTTCAATACACCTTTGCTCGTCGGGGATATTTTAAATGGATTTTAATTTTCAAGGATTGACCTTGAGCGAATTGGTTAAATTATAATCTGATAGAAAAGATAAAGTTATTAGGATTAGCTTGGACATACTTTCTTTCAGTTAAAATCAAATGAACATAAATATTTTCACCTAATCTTGTTTCAGAAGTATGTTTTTTTAAGTTTTTAGAGTCAAGGTGTAATTCTCTCTTTCTATGAAGACCTAGGAAAGGTAGTGAAAATCATAAAAGAATAAAAGCTCAGGGATAGGTAAAATAAAATAGAACGATGGTTTAGAGGGATAGAAACAAAAGAATCTCATTCAGACACAAGTTTGTTTATGGATTCTCGAACTTCCTTTCAAGCCCCATTTTTTATTCTTATTTTCTTTTTCTTTTTATTTCATTTTTTTGTTTCGTTTTTTTATTTCATTCTGAAAAGGCTTCATAATTAAGATGTAATTTCATACTTCTCTGATCTTTGATCAGGTGACAATATCTATATGAGTGAAACCTTCTTTACATCCGATAAGGTTTCCTTAAAATTTTAGTTTGAACTAGTAGGATAGGAGTTCATACCTCATATTTCCTTTGTCTCTTCAATAAATTAAATCATTAATTTATCACCTGTTTTGAGAGAAAGCGAATGTCTTTGAAAAATGAGTGTTGGATTCCGAAGTATCCTTATCTTTCGTCTGACAGTAAGTATTCTACACAGGAACAAACTGGGTAATGTCAGAAAATTTTGCAGACATGTTATACAAGTTCTTTTATATTCTATTTCGGTGATATCAATTAAATACAATTTATTTACAACGAAAGATAAAATGCCTTGGATAATTTACAGGAAAAAGGAAATATTGCAATTTAAAAAATGGAAACAAACATCAATCCAAACCGATATATACAATGTAAATCAGAAATATGACTATTGCATAAAATGTTTTAGGTAACGCCCGTTGATAGGAGCGTCGATAATTTTTCCGTTGATATTTTCCAGTAAGAAGGAATTTTTCCCCTCAACAGCTGCAATTCTGAAAGGTCTGAACAAGAGATGGTAAAACTTGCCATGTTTCCCTGCATCCTCATTTCTAGTATCCCACTTTAAAACTAGATCACCCGGAAGAAACTCCCTATCTTTATCCATTTTATCGAAAAGGGCCTTCATACTATCTTGGTATTTTTGGAGCTTATCATCTACTTTGGCCCTATTTTGTTGAACTTCAATGAGTTGATTTATCCGTCTTGTAATGTCATTTGGCTCTTCATTTGCATCCTACTAGAGCTTTATCACAGGAAGAGAAAGATTGATAGGAAGGAAAATGTCAGTACCATAAACCAATTGAAAAGGGGAAATACCTATTGATTTCTTGGTGCCTATTCGGTTCGCCCATAGGGCATATTTCAGGTGGACGTGCCAAGCCTTTTTATTTTCTGTTAACACTTTTTTTATTATAGTCGTTAGGATCTTGTTAGACGATTCAACCAACCCATTCCCCTGAGGATAATAGGTTATAGAATGTCCTAACACAATGTTGTATTTTTGACAAAAATTGACCATTGCCATAGATTTGAAAGCTTGGGCGTTGTCAGTGACTATTTTTCGAGGACAACAGAATCTCAATAGGATGTTCTCTTCCAAGTAATTTATTACTACTGAATCTATAGGATTCTGAGTTGGAATAGCTTCTCCCCATTTCGTGAAGTAATCAGTGGCAACTAAAATCCATCTATGTTGAGTTCTTGACTGCGGATGGATCTCTCTGATGAAATCTAGATCCCCTTGTTGAAAGGGAGCTTCTATTTTGACTGGGATTAAAGGTAGTGCATGGATATTTTTCTTACCATATAATAGTTGGCAAGAGTTGCAGGCTCTGATCTTGGCATTCACATCAATAAATAACTTTGGCCAATAATATCCAGCTCTTAAAATATTGTAGGTCGTTGCCCTCCAGGTGTGGTGTCCTCCACACGCTCCTTCATGAAATTCATTTATGACGCCTTTTGTTTTAGGTTCTGTTAAGAAACATAACAAGAAACCTAGAGGATCCTTCTAGCACAACTGGTCATCAATAATACAATATTTAATTGCGTGCAACTTCAAAGTTCCCGCCTTGGATGGATTCATGTCATTCGGGCATTGAAGGGTAAGGAGGTATGAAACAATATCACAATAACAAACAGAGGAAGAAAAATTATCTTTAATCTAAATCATAGGGGTTTGATAATCAATCTCCTCTATATCTGGGAGATATCCACATGATTCCAGGTGATTTATCGCGAGCGCATTGAAATTTGATTTGGCTAACAGTTTCACCAAGCCTTGACTTTTGACTAGCTTGGTTGGTTTTACTTCTAGATCAAATTCTTGAATTTTAGCCAATCATCGTCCTCTTCTTCCATCACTATCTGAATGAAATAAAATGTCTTTGATAGCATTAGTTGGCATGTAAGTGATTATCTTGGAATGCAATACATATGTCCTAAAAGCCTTGAGAGCCTTCATCATTGCGTATGCTTGCTTCTAAAGTATATTGTAGCTTAATTATGCATCGCTGAGGCTTTTGCTGAAGAAAGCTATTGGTTTCTTATTGGCCCTTGGTTATGGAAGCAAGCGAATATCAAGGAAGAAAAGGCAAAATGTGAACTGCACGGAAGACACAGTGACTGTTACTGGGTCGAAGTGAGCAAAAGACCAGAAAATGGAGCGAGGTAAGAGAAAGCAAGGCGTTGGACGTGGAGATCAAGGATGACAGATCAACAATGAAGATGGATCATGGACAACTCAGCAAGCGAAAAAAGCTACCATTGGATGCTTTGGAGCACTGCGTGAGAAGGAAGGAAAGACATGTTAGCGAAGCCCTGGAAATGTGGGTCAAGTTGACCTAGGGTTTTGACACTTACGTCTTGGCCTAAGGCTGTCGGGGAGCTATTGTAATGTATAAATAGAGGTCTAAAGGACCTGGGATGGGTTGGTACTAAGTTGGTACTAAGTTGGTTAAGGGTTCATTACTATTGTGTGATCAAGTGAGTACTATTGCGTGAGAGAGAAGTGCTAAGTGTAGAGCCTTCTGGTATTGTAAGATCTTCAACTGGGTGCGAAGATCAGTCCTATAGCTGGGTGCACGGGAAGGGGAGAGATAGATAAGAGGAGAAAGAATATCTACTAGCTGAGAGCACATACAAGAACTGTATGCTTCATCTTAATATATTATAAAGAAAAGTTATGTGGATGTATCCCTAGAGAGAGGGTGAACCATGTATATATTATGCTGTGTGTGTGATTGATGCTCTGTTCTTTATCATTTGATATGCTTCTATTTGCATTACTGTGTTAGATCTAATAGATAGTTGTGTAGAGTATATCTAAACTGGTAAGTGATATATAAATGTTGTATTTCTCTCGTGTTAGATCCACTTGATATCACCTTTGGCTATAGACATCTCTGTCCTGCAACCCCCTCATAGCTACTTCGGGTGAGACTGCATCTGCCTCGCAGGTGTTGCTGAAAGGGCCAGTAGTTAGGGCTTATTGGTACACTCTTAGAGCTGAACCCTGGGTCTGCCCCTGTGCCAAAAAATGGTTGCGGTGTCGGGACATGAATCTTCTTGAGGGAATGCCAAGGTGGTTTCCATTAAAGACAAAGATGCATAAGTGAATAGAACATCAAGAAAAGGACTTCGCTGAAGCCGAGAACAAGAACCCTTGTACCACTTGTAGTTATTGCAATTCCTTCGAGCATGTTATCGAGGAATGTCCAACAATGCTAGCTAAACTTCAGGAGAGACAGGGACCTTAGCATAACCTGCAAATACAATCAATCAAATCAGAGCCTCATGGAGTAGACCCTAGAGTGGTTGTTGTCACTCAAGGAGGTGTTGTTACAGGAGAGGATAGAGTAACCCAAGGAAAGACTATAGAATAATCAGGAGTCAGGAAAGCTACAGAGAAGACACAAAATTTTGATGCAAAGAAAGAAAAACAAATGTTTGAGGAGGCAAGAAGAGAATTCAGGGGAGACCAAGGTTCTTCATCAAAGACACGACCAGAAGTAAGAGAATGTGTAATTCCTTTGGCATTTGATCAGTCTTCTTTGCCTGGAGATGGAAAAGAGGCAAGTAAACTTGTCAGTTTCTTGTATACGTTTATAAGATGATTAAAGATGAGAGAGCCATACAAGAACTGAAAATTTTGGTTAGACAGTATGAGATGGGAAGGGTAGATCCTTTACTGAATAAAGTAGTACATCAACTATCTAATAAGAGAAGGACAAATAAGGAACTACACCTGAATGCTCAGATTGGAGAGTATGATATAGACTATGTGGTCCTTGACTTAGGGTCAGAGGTCAATGTCATGACGAAGCAAACCTGGGCACTGATGGGAAAACCTAAGTTGATCTATTCTGCTATCAGAATTAGGATGGCTAATCAGCAAGCTGTCAGCCCCTTCAGAATATTGGAACATGTCCCTGTGGACATCGACGGAGTGAGGACGTTTGCAGACTTCGAGGTAATTGAGATAGTTGATGATAGTTGTCCTTACCCTGCATTGTTAGGAATTGATTGGGCTTTCAATAATTCCACTATGGTCGATTTAAAGAAAAGATGAATGATGTTTGAAGGATATGGCCTTAGGGTCATTTCACATTTAGATCCCGATGAAGGTCAATGATACACAGATCCCATCAGAGAAGAAGACCGCTCATATGAACTAGAAAACATATAAAAATTAATAGCCAGACAACAAGATTACATTAATCCCACGACAGATAGAAATTTGAGCTGGCGAAGTGACAACACATGTTCCTCAGATTCAGAAGAAGCACTAGAGAAATGGCAGAACAAAATGTATGAAGTATCTACAAGGAGGTGTGTTATATTAACCAGGAAAGTACATTGGATCGACACAACAATGAGTAATTTACCCACCTTTGATGGTCTGAATCCTTTAGAAACCTTCTTGTTGAACTTTGAAGAAAGTGTACCAATGCAACAACGGTTGTTGGCAATGGATGAGGCCTTGAAATCCACACTAGCAAGATGGTGGGGGACACACAAAAACAACATTACAGAATGGGTACAATGTCATACTCCGATGAAAATGCGGTTCTCGGCACAAGTAGAAGGCTGCAAAGTTATATACACAGGTCGAAGTTGTCTGAAGGACCATGTGAGAATTTGCGAGGAAGCATGAAGCAATATTCCTCAAGAGAAGTGGGTGCACAAATTCATTAACACGCTAGACACAACCCCTATCAACTAGTACCTTCAAGCAGATCTATGCCTCATCACTACAGATTGGGAAGGTATGACTCAGAACTTTGTTACTACGTTTATATTCGAAAGCCAATATCCTATAGTAGATCAAGAATTATAGGTTGTAAGACATAAATTTTTCGAGGAGGCACCTAGCCTCCCTTTAAGAAGAGGACGAATGGACTACACCTCTCCAGAAACTGCAACGCTGTTACAACATCAACACTGATGAAGACGATGATCCTAGGAAGGTGAACATCACAGAAAAAGAAGGCTAAAGAGATGTGGAAGGACCAGGATTTGAGCTACCATTTATTGGACAACAGATCAAGATCAATAAAGTCAATATTGGAACATAGAAAACACCGAAGCTTGCAAATGTTGGAGATTATTGGGAAGCTGCCACTATTGACAAGATCACAGAATTGCTACATTAGTATCAGAACTTGTTTCCAATCAAATTCACTGGTACAAAGGGCATTAAGGGGCCTATGGGAGAAATGAGGATTCCTTTGAAACCATATGCAAGACCAGTCAAATAGATACCCTATAGATTGAACCCTAAATATAAGGAGAAAGTGAAGATTGAGCTCGACAAAATGCTGAAAGAAAGGATTATAGAACTTGTCGAAGAATCAAAATGGATTAGCCCTATGGTGGTACAAGACAAGAAGACATGAGAGATCAAGATCTGCGTAGATCTCAAGAAGCTGAACGATGCCTGTTTACATGACCCCTTCCCTACGCCATTCACTGACAAAGTGTTAGATAATGTAGGAGGCCAGGAAGTATATTCTTTTATAGGTGGATTTTTCAGGATACCATCTGATCCAGATTGCCAAGGAAGATCGCCATAAGACCACCTTTTCCATAGAATGGGTATCCTACCAATATATAGTAATGTCATTTGGACTGAAGAATACACCAACCATCTTTTCCAGGGTGGTGGTTGAAGCATTCAAGGAGTTTCTACATAAGTTTCTAGAAGCATACTTTGATGATTGCACTATTTTTAGTTTATTGAAAAACCATATCGAATGTTTAAGGCTAATGTTGGACAAGTGCAGGTAGTTTCAGATTACCTTAAACCTGAAAAGGTGCATTTTCTTTTCACCATTTGGAATTTTCTTAGGCCATATTGTATGCAACCAGGGATTGCTGGTAGATCCATCTAAAATTTTCATCATAGTTAATCTACCCCCTCCTACTTTAGTCAAACAGTTACACACTGCACTGGAACACACTGGATATTACAAAAAGTTCATTAAAGGCTATGCCTAGATTACAAAACCCATGGAGAATATTTTGAAGAAAGACTGTCAATTTCATTGGACAGAAGAATGCCAATAGAGCCTCAACACACTGAAACAAAAAATGGTTACTGCGCCTATTCTAGTTTTCCCAGATTGGAGCAAGGAATTTCACGTGCATGTCAATGCATCTTCTATTTAATTAGGAGATGTGTTAGTACAACCAGGAACATGAGACATCGAACACCCGTTAGCCTTTGCTAGAATAAAAATATCCACAACAGATATTAATTACACCACCATTGAGAGAGAAGGGTTAGCCATGGTGTATGCGCTACAGAATTTCTGCCACTACTTGCTAGGAGGACACTTTAAAATGTTTACTGATCACTCCACGCTGAAATATCTAGTCAACAAGCCAGTGTTGGGGGGGAGAATATGTAGATGGATTTTTCTATTTCAGGAATATGATTTTGAGATCATGGTTAAGCCAGGAAGAATGAACAAAGGTCCTGACTACTTGTCGAGGTTGGAACATGGAGAAGAGCCTACTAGTTTGGAGGATACACTGCCAGATGCACATTTTCTAGCCATTAGAAATATTTATGACCAATTTGTAAATTTGTTTAACCTGCATAGAATATATCTAGCTAAACAATAATACACACATTTGCAGAGAGAATTGGAGAAAGAAAAAGGAGAGAAAGAATGTAAGAATTCTCATTAACCATTTTCCACACTCAAAGAGTGAATAATTTACAATAGATATAGGATACATGAGTAACTAATGAGCCATAGTGGTGGTCTAGAGTGATTTTGACACACACCAACAGTTATGGGAGTGAACTACCACCTAGTCTAGTCTCTCAGGTAGTTACGGGAGTTGACTGCCACCTAGTTGAGTTAACTAGTCAACTAGTCTTCAGTTAACTGACTGAACAAAGAGTAGTGAGGAGTTAAATCAGGGAATTAAGGCTAATGCACCACTCTGGTGATTATACCAAGGCAAGTTCGAATTAGCATGGTGATGATCCCAATGTTGCATGGTGACAAAACCAATGCAGCATCTAGACTCAACTCAACTAGTCAAACTGAAGTGTCCACTGAAAGAGAATATTATCCAGGTGGAATATTCTCTCCTAAAATATAGGAGACTAGATAATGACTAATAAACAAGGAAAAAACTTAGGAAAAATAAATCCTAGGTGTGTGTGAAGTAACTCCAACACCCCCCTGAACATCACTATGGTGAAAATAAAGAATGGGTCCCGACAACAAGGCCATGTTAGGTACCCAAATACAAAAGATACACTGAAATACATGAGGAAAGAGGGAAAAACTCATGGGAAAAAACTCCCCCTCAAATTACAATGCATAAAATAAAAAAATAAAAAAATGAGAAGGAACAAAAATTAGTTGCTAAGCAACCATGTCCTTCACTCCAAGAAGACCTCGCAACTGTGCAAGTTTGTGTTCGTTGAATATTTTGTTGAAGATGTAGGTGTCTACACAGATATGATGAAGTATATGCACCATTCATATTTCCAAACATATACACTTTATATTCTTGTAATGAATAATATCCAAATAAATTTTGGATGAAATTTTGAAAATCGTGCGGTCGTTTCCGTAAAAATGCAGAAATTTTGTTGATTTTAAAATGATCATAACTTCACTTCCCGGAATCCATTTCAGATGATTGTTTTTTTTTAAATTGGATATTTTTCCAAGAGGAATTCAAATATCCAATTTGTTTATGCAAATAGTGCTCAGAAAATATCAGAATTGAGTCTGATGTGCGTGACTCCCTTTTTGTCTCCTGAGATGCAAGCATTGCGCATGGAAAAGTATCTGCATGTGACTCCTGAGATGCATGCCATATATATTCCACATGAATTTCAGAAAATAAATATGAAATGGATTAGACATCATCTTCAATTATTGGACTACAAATTTCTGCAAATACTTGTGTAGAAGACTCTTCAGAATAAGAGGCTTGATCTTCTGACGGTTTCTCTTCTGGCTCTATCTATTCAACCTCCTGCATGAAATATTCACAATATTATTTATTCCCAAATAGAACCTCCAATATGGTCCATAATTCATTTGGAGTGCATTCTTGTGAGTCATCATATACTTGATGGAGAATTTCAGAAGAAATAAAATAGAGGATACAACTTATGGCCATATCTTGTATACTGAGAAAAATGTTTTTCTCATCGACAGAATCAGGCTCTACTTCCATTGTCATAGTTATTTGGTACAAGCCTATGCATCTGAGAATAAGTAGAATTTTTGTCTTCCATTCCAAATAGTTATGAGGCGTGAGAAGTATTTCTGGCGAATAATCTATCTTTTTGTTGTCTTCAATCTTTTGTACCTGCAAAAATGTTTGGTGTAGATTTTTCTTAGCAGTCTGTCGGCTCTGATACCATGTAAATGTGTTGAACCTGCACAGAATAGATCTAGATAAACAATAATACACACATTTGCAGAGATAATTGGAGAAAGAAAAAGAAGGAGAGAAAGAATGTAAGAATTCTCATTAACTATTTCCCACACTCAAAGAATGAATAATTTACAATAGATATAGAATACATGAGTAAATAATGACCATAGTGATGGTCTAGAGTGATCTAGACACACACCAACAGTTATGGGAGTGAACTACCACCTAGTCTAGTCTCTCAGGAAGTTATGAGAGTGAACTGCCACCTAGTTGAGTTAACTAGTCAACTAGTCTTTAGTTAACTGACTGAAGAAAGAGTAGTGAGGAGTTAACTTAGGGAATCAAGGCTAATGCACCACTCTGGTGATGATACCAAGACAAGGTCTAATTATCATGTTGATGATCCCAATGTTGTATGGTGAAAAAACTAATGCAACATCTAAACTCAACTCAACTAGTCAAATGGAAGTGTCAACTGAAAGAGAATATTCTCCAAGTGGAATATTCTCTCCTAAAATATAGGAGACCGGATAATGAATAATAATGACTAATAAACAAGGAAAACCTTAGGAAAAATAAATCCTAGGTGTGTGTGAAGTAACTCCAACGCACTTTGCAGAAATAGTCCAGTTCCTATCAACATGAATGGCATCTAGTGAATATACAATCACGTAGAAGAAACAACTATTAGTGTGCCTTGCAGAATTTTCACTTATAGCTTGATTGTTATACAAGATAGGACCTGATGAGATACTGAGGAGGTGTGTTATGGAGGAAGAAATACCTTTGATCCTTGCCGAAGCTCATGAAGGCATCGCAGGAGGACACTACGCAGGGAAAGCAACTGCACAGAAGGTTCTTCGAGCTGGCCTTTGGTGGCCTACCCTACACAGAGATGCTAAGAACTATTATAGATCCTATGATGTATGACAAAGAGTTGGGAAACTTTGCAGAAGAGATGAAATTCCATTAGCACCACAACTGACCCTACAAGCATTTGAGAAATGGGCCATTGACTTTGTGGGACCTATTAACCCACCAGGGAAGCGCACAAGAGCAAGGTACATAATCACTACGATAGAGTACTTGACCAGATGGGCCAAAGAAAGAATAGTTAAGGGTTGTAGTGCCACTACAACTTTGCTCTTCATATTCGATGACATCATAACCAGGTTTGGATGCCCGAAGACCCTTATGAGCGATCAAGGCACACATTTCATCAATAAAACAATTGAAGCCTTGACCGAGGAATTTATATTTTATCATCAAAAGAGCACACCTTACCATCCACAAGCGAATGGGACCATTGAAGTATTCAAAAAAATCTTGGAGACAACGCTAACGAATATTTGCAGTGTGAACAGGGATGACTAGGATTTAAGAGTAACATCAGTGTTATGGGCCTACATAACTAATTGAAAGAAGATGACAATGCAGACCCCCTTCAAGTTGGTGTATGGTCTCGAAGCTGTTGTCCCAATGGATTATTTGGTACCCAGCTTAAGAATTGATGCCTTTATAGATATGGATGGCACTGGTGTTGTTCGAGAGAGGTTTGCGTAGTTTGTCGAATTGGAAGAAGACCGATTCATTGCAAGATTTCACCAGCAGGTTCAGAAGGAAAGAGAGAAGGCCTACCACGATAGACACATCAAGAAGAAGGTATTTAAGTAAGGTGATCTAGTATTGGTATATGACAGTAAGTTCATGAAGCATCCTGGGAAGTTTAGAACGCATTGGCTTGGGCCATATGAGGTTGCTTATGTTACAGAAGGAGGAGCTGCGCAGTTGAAGACTTTGACTAGAGAATGGAAGGAAGGTTTGGTGAATGGGAGCTAGTTGAAATTGTACTATGACAACTAGCTGCCTCACAGCTCTCAGAAAAAGCATGAGGAAAAGGGTCTAGGTACTAGGTGCAGTTGAAACTAGGTACCAGACACAGAAAATATAGTTTTCATAAGGAAGGGAGGCACAGAGAAGAAAGTAAAGGCTTCCCTAGGCAATTCGAAGATGAAGCAAAGCAGAGGGATCAGATCCGAAGTGCCTTGGGATGAGTCAGAGGTGAGTGTTGGGGGCCTGTTGGCCCTTGGTTATGGAAGCAAGAGAAGATTAAGAAAGAAAAGGAAAAATGTGAACTTCACGGAAGACACAGTGACTGTTACTGGGTTGAAGTGAGCAAAAGACTAGAAAAGATGGAGCGAAGTAAGAGAAAGCAAGGCGTTGGACGTGGAGATTGAGGATGATAGATCAGTAAGGAAGATGGATCGTGGAAAACTCAACAAGCGGAAAAATATACTGTTGGATGATTTGGAGCACCGCGTGAGAAAGAAGGAAAGAAAGGCTAGCGAAGCCATGAAAACACGGGTCAAGTTGACCTAGGGTTTTGACACTTAGGTCTCAGCCTAAGTCTATCGGGGAGCTATTGTAATGTATAAATAGAGGTCTAAAGGACCTAGGATGGGTTGGTACTAAGTTGGTTAAGGGTTCATTACTATTGTGTGATCGAGTGAGTACTATTGCGTGAGAGAGAAGTGATGAGTGTAGAGCCTTCTGGTATTGTAAGATCTTCAGTTGGGTGCGAATATCAGTCCTGTAGTTGGGTGCGTAGGAAGGGGAGAGATACAAAAGAGGAGAAAGAAGATCTGCTAGATGAGAACGTAGACAAGAACTGTATGCTTCATCTTAATATATTATAAAGAACAGTTTTTTGGATGTAGCCCTAGAGAGAGGGTGAACCACGTATATATTGTGTTGTGTGTGTGATTGATGCTCTGTTCTTTATCATTTGATATACTACTATTTTCATTACTGTGTTAGATCTGACAGATAGTTGTGAGGAGTAGATCTGAACTAGTAAGTGATATATAAATGATGTATTTCTCTTGTGTTAGATCCACTTGATATCCCCTTTGGTTGTAGACATCTCTGTCCTGCAACCCCCTCATAGATACTTCAGGTGAGACTGTATCTACCTCATGGGTGTTTTCGAAAGGGCCAGTAGTTAGGGATTTTTGATGCGCTCTTGGAGCTGAACCCTGGGTCTACCCCTGTGCCAACATTGCTCAAATCCTTCCTCATTCTTTTGCAGGAGTACCGCTGCAACAGTATGTTCAGAAGTGAACGAAAAGATCAGAAATTCCTTTGTATAGCCTGGACTTGCTAACACCTATGCTTTCCTTATATCCTTCTTGATGTGCTCGAATGATTCTTTATCTTGAACGGTCCATTTCACTTCGTTGTCTTTCTTCAAAATATATGTAATCATTTTAATTATTTAAGCAAAATTGGGAATGAATCTTCTCAAAAAGTTGATCTTTCCTAAAAAAGATTGAATTTCTTTTATGTTCCTAGGAATATTAATCGTGTCTATAGCCTCAACCCGTTTAGGGTTAACCTTAATTCCTTCTTTCGACATTATATGACCCAATAACTTACCTTATTACATAGAGAAATGTGATTTCTTAGGATTAAGAGACAAACCGAACTTTCTGCATTTTTTGAAGGTCTACCTAAGGTGTAGCAGATGTTCTGCATCAGAGTTAGAAAAAACCGTCAAATCATTGAGATAAATAAAAAAAAAATTGTCTTTCTCATCGATGAACACGATGTCCATCTCTCTCTCAAAAGTAGCCCCTACAGTCATCAAAACAAATGGCATTTTATCGTACATAAAATTTCCCCATGGAGTGGTAAACACAATCTTTTCTCTGTCGTCTTCATGGAAAACAATTTGATTGTTTCTGGAAAAACTATCAATCATGGACATCCTGTTATCCCCAACTACCTTTTCTAAAACATGATCCATTTTTGGGAGTCGGTAATTGTTTTTGAGGGACGACCGATTTGAGTTTTTGAAATCTACACAGAGCCTTATTTCTCCATTTTTCTTTCTGACGGGGGACTAAATTCACTACCCATTTAGAATACCCGAGCAGAATGATAATTTTTGAATCGATAAGTTTCTTGAATTCCCTTTCTATCATTGGCAGGAGAATAGGGTTTATCTGTATGAAAGGTTTAATACCATGTTTTAGAGGAATATTATGTTCAATAATAGAGGTATCATAAGTTTTTAGATCATCATAAGACCAAGAAAAAATATCCTAATACTTCCTAAGCAATTCAATGTACTTACTTTGCATTTGGGCCGGAAGGTATTTTAATATCTTGACCATTTTTGGATCTTAGTTAGTTCCTACATTACAGTCTTCAACTTCCTCGGGTTGAGGACGTAAGGTAGACTTTAAGGGAATGCCATCTTGGTCAAACAATCTTTCTAAGGAATCAGGCCTCTGGGAATCTGATTGTTCTTAAGAATGAGCATACGGTGGTTCACGATCTTGTCTTGGAATTTTCTGGGTTCTCTCCTTCTTGCATAACCCAAGCAGGATCATTTTGGTTTTCCTGATCTATGTGAGTTTCAGAAAACTCATCAATCATCTCTAGAAATTGTTTAATTTGTTTGTCATCCTTGAACATTTGCTAGTGTTGAATGTTGTTCGAGATCAAGGGTCTGTGTCTCATTTCAATGTGATACTTTAGTTTCAAGACAGTGGGTGGTATGAAGGTCGCAACAACCTTGGCCAAGGAATCAACTTGTTGGTTCTCCATTCTGGGAATAGAGTGTATGTTAAAATATGAGAATAAATTCTCTATAAGATCCCAGGCACAATTCCTTTATGATCTCAACCTTGGGTGCTTAGCTTGATACCATTGTTTCACTTGTTTTACAATAAGCTCTGCATCACCATAAACTATTAGATGTTTGATTTTTAACTTCCTAGCAGCATCTAATCCTAAAACCATAGCTTCATATTCACAGACATTATTTGTATAATCGATATCCCATTGTAACCTATAAGAGAAGGGAATAACATACTCATCGCCTGGTGCCAAGAATAAAACTCCAACTCCTGCTCCTTTGCAGGATGAGGCACCATCGAAGAACATTTTCCACATTCCTTTTGTACTATTTACATTTCTCTTTGTTATTTCTAATTTTTTATTTTCTTCTTTTGTACATTCTTCTAAATTGTCTTCTATATATAATATACAATTCCATAAGTCCTGATCAGAAACATAGTCTGGGTAATTATTGGGGTTTTGGGGGTCACTTACAATATACGCCAGTCTAGTTTCTCTATACAGTCGTGTGAATTGTCCACCAAAAATTGGGATCGTAGTGTAAGCCATGTCCAACTGAATTGATATTCCTAATTTGGCACCCCAAGACCTAGATAGAATCATTCTGTACTTGGAAGGAACGTCAACAACGACCACATCCATAAGGATACTTTTTACAGGGATATGAGCAAGATTTACTACCAAATCTTTAATCATTCCTAGACACTTAACTTTTCTGGAATCAAACGAGTACAAGTCTTGATAAGGTCTAGTAATTTCAAGGACTAACTTCTCCATGATAATTTTAGGCATTAAATTATGAGAGGCCCCGGAATATAACATACAATTGTGGAGTAAGTGGTCATGTACAATTAGTGAAATATAAAATGGAGCAACAAAATCCTTAGTATTTTCGATGTGTGGACCAAACATGATCGTAGGTCTTTCATCTTGTAGATTAATAACATCTGCATGACATTCAACATCATAAAAATTTATCACCTTAGCAATTTTCTTTTTATAAATTGAGTTTTTTGCAAGTTCAACCAGAGGCATGGGGATTTTAATTTTATTAAGTTCGTTTTCTAAATTGAAACCTCCAATTGTTTTTTCTATTTCTCTTGTTGGAATTTCTGCTTCTGTATTTTCTGGTTTTTTAGTTTGCATTGTTCTTGTTTCAATTGGTTTTGATCGGGAAAATTGTGTTTTAGTTGGTGGTTTAATAACTCCTGCCTCATTCGTTTTACTTCGCGACAAAATATTTTTTGGTGGAACATTCATAGGATTTTTTTCTCTGGGCCTTAAATCATACTTTTATTGGAGTTCAACCATTATTGAGTAGGCGAGTCCTTGATAGGTAGAGTCTCCCATATTATTAATGTTTTCCTCATTATTAAACATGGATTCTAGGTCTAAATACTTCTCATAATCTTGCCTGGTTAAATGTGGCTAAAGATCGTCATCGCTAAGGTTGTTTAGATCTTCTTCTAACTCCTCATAATTTTGCATATCATCCCTCTACATAACATTTTCAGTTTTAAACGGGGCTTGGATATTTTGATCTTCATTTTGTATTTGTCTCTGTTGCATCTGGGGATTAGGGTTTCTATTGAACCAATTCGTAACGTAAGTATCAGGTTTGGCTTGATCTAATTCCATTGTGGATATCTTGTTTTATAAATCTTTAATTATCTTGGCCATCTCATCCATTTTCTCTTCTACGGACTTCTCAGATCTAGATGGTCCTGCCTGTTCTTTGAAATGCCTAGGTTCTCTTGTTCCCATCTCAACCTTAGTTTTAAATTTCCTGGATTCCATCATATTAGATTCAATTTATATGGCATCATCTTGCATTCATGCTAGAGTGGCAGATCTTCTTTCTCTTAAGAGGAGAGAAAAGTCGGGTTCAAAATCCCCTGCAAAAGTTACTTTTTCCGCAGGTTGAGAAGGTTTGACTTCAACTCGGATTTTTTTATACAGTTTTTTGAACCTCTGAGTAAATTTAAGGACTGATTCAGAATTTTTTTTTCTTAAATCCCCAAATTTGGTTAAATAGTAGAGATGGTCCTTTTTATCGCCCCACTATCTTAGGAAAGAATTTTCTAGTTCATCATATGATCATATGGAACCTACAGGGAGTCCTATGAACTAGGTTCTCACTTGTCCTTGAAAGGTTTGTACTAACAACCTTGAATAAAAATCCTCGTGTTTGATGCCAAGGATATCAACAAACTGATAAAAAAGGCTATGTGTTCAGTCGCGGTTAGATATCCTTCTCCCATGTATTTTGGTAGGTTTTTCATATAATTTTCAGGCAAATCATGAAGGACTGCAGGGAGGACCAAGGGAGCGTATCTAGCTGCTACCTTGGAAAATATTCTAGGAGGCATAGCTTTTCCTTTAACTTGTCCACCTTCTCCTCCGCCTCTGGTGCCACCAACACCAACCATTGGAAGTCTAGGAGATGAACTTCAGGAGTTGAAGAGGGGATTTTCAAAAACCTCAAGGGACTGAAGTGGTGACCTTTCAACTACTTCGGGATGTGGCGAAGGAAGTACTGGAAAAAGACCGTTAGGAAATGGAAAATATATATGTGGAGGAAAAGGAAAACTTGGTCTAGTTTCCTCATATTTACAAGCTGTATATTTAGGAGAGACAATCGGGGGTGAATTAAGGTGAAAATGAATACTCTTCAGAGTTTCGTGAAATTGAAACCTTCATTTAGGGAAAGGAGAGAACTGACAGAGTGTCAACGAAGACATGTATTGAATGGGATGTTTGTTCTCATTGGTAAAAGTATCTTTCAAGTCAATCTCAACCTTTATCTTGGTAATGTTCACCTTTGGAGTTTCGAGTTTAGCCACATGTTCACTAGTTGATGCCTCTGCAGAATGAATCTATTTAAGAATTTTGTTAGGGGTTAGCTCTTCAATTGGAACCTAGCATTTACTTGTGTTACTTTGGGTTGATATAATTTACCTGCCGATGCAGTATTAGATTTTAGGTATCCCTTTGGTTTAATCAACTTTTCGGGATCTGACATTGGTGTGGTCTTCTTATCATCTGTATTTTTTCTGGTATTCTTTTGACCAAATTGTAGTTTTGTATACGATGAAGTCGCCAAGTGAAAAATAAAAATAAACCTTACTTATGTATTCAATCTTTGTTCACCATCAAAGATAGAAATTTAAATTGTCATTTTCCTAGAGAAAATAACTTCGTTTCTTCCTCCCCGACAACGATGCCAAAAAGTTGTTGTTCCTGAGATTAAACTTAAGGATTAAAGAGTAATGTTAGGCATCAGGAATGTTTAAAGAGAATTTTTTAAAAGAGTGATATTTCTACCTTTAGTTATATAAGAGATGATCCTTAAATGGAATTAATAATAGGATAGTACAAAGGTTGTATTTCATTGTCCGAGTCACAATTGTAATATCAAATGGTGTGAAGGAAACTTACAAAACCATTAAAAAAAGTTAGGAATCAATTGTAGATGAGTCTCACCTTGTTTGCAGTGGAGGAAAAGTAGAGAGTGCACCCTTGAACAAGATATGAAATGCAGTAATTCAAACATCTTGCAGGTCTTGATTTACCTATAGTAAATACAGAGGAAAACTACTTACTTCGTGAATTGTTGATACAATGTGATTACAGTACTTGTGATACTAAATTGCAATCGATCACTTATCAAGGAATTACATAAGGGAATTCAGAAATTCAGAAATATAGAAGAAACACACAACTCAAACTGAATGGAAATTAGAATCTCTATTTGCACTTGTATTAATACTAAAAAAGGAGAGTTTTGTCTATTACATTTGGCAAGAAGTAGCCTTGAATAGATCTTGAATCTATGTTTTTATACAAAAAATGTCACAACTCAAAATGGTTGGATTTCTTACAACAAAAATAACATATATTTGAATAATACAATAGTATGTAGAATCTGATGAGTTCCGCTAGTGTTCTCCTTTGTCTCTTCATTTGCTTGGAAAAAAACGCCTCTTTTATTTAGTCCTTTAGGCTGGACATAGTTGTTTTTTGTCCTCCTTAATAATTCGACATACTGTCCTAGTCATTTTTATATGTTGCCATCTATCCCTCCAGATATGTTCAACAATGCAATGAGGCATAGTTGGGATCAGGGAGGAATGGAAATCATATGAGTAGCACTGCATGGATCGTCAAGGAATGTATATCGGGCATAATAAAAAGTAATTGTTTGTGGGAAGGATGACAATGGAACATGTGTATGATAATGAATTAGGGATAAATGAAGATAAGAATGTGAATGAATGAGATAAGTGGTTGTAGGAAGGTGAAAGGTAGGGAGGGTAAAAAGAAAGGGAATTGTGCATGTTTTCTTATTTTCTTCCAGTTGTTCTTTCTTTCCCATGTTCAATACATTGGTTGCATCTATTCAATAATTCCACTACGAACTTTGAGGGCTCAATTGTTTCATTTACCTCAAAAGTGAATAATCGCCTCTCTACCTGAGGCATCTTTTCTTGGATCCTTTTTATTTCCTGAGTTGTGGCTTGGAGCTGTGAGATTGGAATTACTAGACACTTATTGATCCTAAGAATATCAATTTGTATCATTTCCTGAATGGATGTTAGAGTTTCTTCCTTGCTCTTTTTGGAATTCTGTTGGTTCATTTCAATATCAATTTTCCCCAAGGATTCTGAGATATTACTTCCTTCAAACTCAATCAGCTTCTTATCTAATGATGACAATGCTTCCAGGAAATCATCCTTTACCTTCCTGTATAATCTTTTTCTTTCTGCCAAATTTGTTTCCTAGACCTTCAGGGCCATATCACCTCATAATTGTTCGGAAGGAGAGAGCAGAGGAAAATCAGAGACATTATCTTTGTGCACCAATATGATAGCTTCTCGAAACCCATCTTGGTTTGAGTGAGCTTCTCTTTCCTTGACATAGATGTCCTTCAAAGAAAGGTCTACTTCCTGTTAACACTTTTGGCTAGCATCAACCTTCAGAAAAAGGTCCTACTGGGCAATTTATAAATTCTCGCTTATTTCCAGTGCTTGAGTTTGGAAGGCTGAGATATCTATCAAGGTAGCTTCGGTTAGGTTCAACCTAGCTTGCAGTTGTTTTATTAATCCATCATGTTGAGTGACCAGTCCTCGGTTGGTTTGTGAACTCTGATGGAGCTCCTCAAGGTTGTTCTGAAGCTGTTGGATTTGCTGCTAATCATGAGCTCTGGTTTGCTTGAAGTCTTGACTCATCTTGCTTCTTATAGTCTGTTCCATGGCCTGTATTTGAATTTGCAAGTGATCTACCAATAGGCACTTATGTCTTAGTTGTTCGGCCAAATTGTCCACAGAACATTGTTTGGTCGTGGAAAAAGCACCTAACGAACCTGCAACTTCTTTTGCGAATTCTGGATCATCTCGATTATTTCCATCATACACCATTATCTACCTTTTAGTTATCACTCCATCTTTCTGGTGTGATTCCCTTTTCACAATGGCCTTCCGTTTTCTACTAAAGAAGATATCCGAAGGAGGAATCTCTTCAGATGAGATGGGGGTAAGTTCATCTACAAAAACAATTTCAGAATTAAGATTTCTGAGGCTATATTACAGAGGTGTCAATTATGTAATGGGGGTACCAATATCCATAGACTGCAACTTCTCTGTTGTATTTGAGGTGCCAACAGGGGTGGTTGGTGACAAAGGAGGCACCATTTGTCCTTGTTTTAGGAAGGCTTCGTGTTGATCCTTTTCACGGGGGATTAGATGGTCTGAAAATGATGCTTCTAATTTTTGTGCCAATACCTCCGATCTCTTCATAGTTTTCTCAACTTTGTGTTGACCGGATTGACTCGATTCAGAACATCTAGTCTTGGCTTCCTACGAAGGGGGAGTGGCTATTTTCTCTCCTTGTAGTACCTTGGGTAGGTTATTTCTCCTGTGCTTTTGAAAACTGACAAAACCAACTTGTCGATCTGGGGGAAGGCTTTGGAATCTATCATGTACCTCCTCATAATGCCTAACTCCCCTGAATATTTCATCATACAGGGAGTTTTCGTGAACATATATTTTCATGTTGAACTAGGCTAGGTGGTTTTACACAATCCTACGTGGATTGTGTCTTTTGAACTCGATGTCAACCAATTTGAGATATTCCAAAGCCATAGCCTCCACATTGGAGTGACCAAAATCCAGTAATGAAAACATGCCAGCTTGAATGGGGAAAGTCGGCCATACCTTTTTATGTGATGCCTTCGAATCTTTGTTGATGCCTCTTGTTACTGTCTGGTAGGCCACTTCTCTACATATCAGTCGGTCCGATAAGAATCATGGGATAGCATGGGGAGGAACCGAGCACCCAAAAAACTTGATGTAGGAGAAGTTATCCTCAATAAAACAATCTTCTACCTTACCCAGGTTTCCCATAATCCTATCTTAAAATCGAGGAGGTGGGTGGCCATATAGGGCTATATGAACAGGAACCACCACATTGTGATAGATTTCATAAAATAAATATTTGGATTTTTCTTCCCATAGCTTGGAATGATAGAAATGAATGGGCTCGGAACTCGTCGGGGTCCAGCTCCATTTCATGAATGGAAAAGGCGTCATGAAATAGATGGTGTCCATGATATATGCTAACATGTAGAAGGAGGCGAGTTGTCCTTTTGAATTCGTTGTTTTATATTATGCAATCCCTTTGGCCAAGTTATCAGACAACATTTTGGCCCAATTGAAAGTGAAACCCTCTGCTACTTCATGCATGATGGATACCCATTCCACCGAGAAGTGTGTAGGGCTCTTATTCCCGAATAATAGACATAGAATCATCACTACATACACCATATGAGCGTCCAAAGAAGTTTTGGCATATATACCATGAGCCTTAGTTATGAATCTCTCTGGGTTCCCCCACCAAGACTTGATTATATCGAGATAGTTCCTGTCGTACTGGATACACTCCTTTTGCTCGAACTCCAGAATGAATATAGTATTGAATGTATATCTAGGATTAGGGGAAAGTTTATACATTAGTTGCATAGTTTCTAGTTGGAAAGAGCCGAGAGAGACCTTCTGATGGTTGATGATGCTCCCGGTCTAGATGTCAACGTGCTCCAAGACCCATCTTATCATGTTGTTATAAGGCATGAACCTCGACCATGCCGCTATTTTATCCAACTCCGACTGCGCTATAGTATGATTTTAGATGTATACGTGTCTCCCTCTTCTTCGACAGAGTCTTTGGGACAATTTATGATTTCATGCTCTAGAATATCGAACACCTGTGTCCAATATTAAAAGTGTCTGTGGCTTGTGGCGTTGTGTCTGACATAACGTCCGCATTTGGGTTTGAATCCTCGCACGTCGCATCAGGACTTTTTTGTCATTTTTCGTGGTGCCATAAATTCTAAGGAGTCAGACTGAAATTACCTATTGCAGAGAAAATTCGCGAATTCTTCAAATAGATAAAGCTTGTTAATTGCAGAAAGTGAAAATGAATTCGAAATCAAAGTGCTTTTATTCAAAACATAGTCTTTTCTTTTCATATAACTTCATTGACAAAAAAATTATTAAAGTTTGATGGTAAAGGCTACCTGGCGATCCACAATCTGTGTTTGAATCAATATCCTTAACTAGTCATAAATTCCATCAACACTTTGGCGGTTCGTGTTCGAGAGTTTTCGATGTGACAGAGTGGGAACCTCCCGAATCCTGAATCCACAAAAAGATTAATCTTTGAATAATCACTTGTAAAACTTTAATTAATCATGTTTAATATGGTGCATTAACTTCAAGTGTTTCGGGAGTTTGGACTTCGTGGACTTTCAATGTATCTCGATAGGGACTTCCTGAAACTTGAATTGCGAAGTAATTAATTATCTGGTAATTTACTTTAAGTCGTAATTAACTGCATTTAACTTGAAGTATTTCAGGAGTTCTGGCTTCGAAAATTTTAGAATATCATCCAGGGGAAACATCCAAAACCTGAACTACAAAGTCATTGATTATCTTTTGATCATGTTTAACTTAGTTATTTAACGTTTAATACTTCGACATTTTGATATTTCGGCGATTCATGAATTTATTCTTCATTAAAATCTCGAAGGATCATCTCCCGTAGTGACATGGCTTAAGCTAGGTCATTTTGACGTGTCGAGGAAAGGGAGGTGCCACATGTCAACTTAGGAAAGACTCGGAAGGTACACGTGTCCTACGACTTGTGCCTTTTTTAAAACAAAAAAGTGTTAGGAAAATAAACGAGTAGACACTTTTGGGTTCTAGAGCTTCAGGGTTTTTATTGTTAATACTTAATGCAACATCTGAAGCGCGGAGCTCTGAAACGACTGTTATAGATTAACCTCTTTAAAATTTAGGCAGAACCAAAACTTCTGAGGTATTAGGATCATTCGATCAAAAGGAAAAACTAGTCAACAATAGATATCATGCACGCCTTATTATTTACCAACCAGTAAAGGAATTTGATTTAAAATTAAAATGTCATTTACCAATTTTCTGTTTTCGTCGGGTAGAATTATATTTTCATGAGGTGAAAATTATAGGGCTCAAAAGTTCATAATTGTATGTGTTCCAATATGCTTGATGTCATATGAAAGGCGACACTATTGGATGGCACAAAGATCTTGTCCCTGGTGAAGCTATCCCATGTTGTATGGTTACAGGTGTGGTGCTGTCAGCAAATCAAATTGCTTAATGAATTATATTGAGATGAGATTCTTCTGGCTTCCACTATCAACAATAAAATGCAACAGAGTCTCCTTTACCCACATATGTGAATGGAAGAGGCACTCCCCGTCCTTAGGATTCTCTGGTTCTTCTGGTTGGATTGTTGCAGTCACAACACTAGCAGTGGGTTATGCATCAATGATTTGTCTCCTTTTATTATTGTCTGAATCAGAATTTGAGTCAGGGTTCGACTTTGTTTCTTGGATCTTGGCTACCAATGATTGTTTCAAGTGACATTCATCGGTGTTGTCCCAAGGGATTTTGTGTAAGTCACACTACTTCCCGATGTCTTTATTTGTCTTCTCGTTTCTCTTATTTTCCCACGGGTTGGACTGGTTGTCTTGAGGTTGGATATTATGTGGATTAGGGCTACCTTTACCATACTTTGGTTTTTGCAGATTTGCAAACCCAAATTCTCGCTAGTTCTGGTGCTTAAATTTTTGCTCGATTTTGACATCATATCAATAAGTTGCTCCTAGTGATGAGATTTCCAAAAACTCCATTTTAGTTTGGATGTCCCTGTGTAGAGCCCTGTGGTATTTTAGAATCAGATGTCGCTCAGAGTATTTGATACCCAACTTGGTGCGTAAGGTATGGAAGATATTTGTGAACTCTGACACTGTTTGGCCCCTCTCTTGATGCAGTGTGGTCCATCTCATGTACTGGTCATCATAGTTTCCCATAGGGTAATATTACTCCTTGATCACATCCATAAAAAAATCCCAAGTAGTCTCGGCCCCAAATATTCCAGACTCCTCTATGGAATTTTTCTCCCAGTAAGTTTCCCACCAATGTTTGACATGGGGGAGAGCCTTAAGGAGCGCAAAGGTGATATTTTCTCTGTCAGGAAAATTGTAAATAGAGAAATAACCTTCTAGAAAATTCAACCACTTTTCTGAAGCATCTGCGTTGATATAACCTTCAAATACGGGAATATCGAAATTAACGTGTACCTTGAATGGGGCAACGTCTCCAAAGCAACTGCTTGACAAAGATGCACCTAATATTGTTGACAATTGTTGAAGGATTTGGGAATAATTCTCCAACATCTTGTTCCTATGTTGCATGAGGGATTCCTCGAGCAACAACTTGATGGGATATTCTGCTCCCTCATCTCTCTTTTCTTCTTCCATGGGAAGCTTCTTGGGCTGGAGAGAGCGGTTTTCCTCAAGGGAAACTATCTCGAGACCCAACTCTCTATACCCTGACCTCGCCAGGGACATGCACTAAGAAACGAAAATGAGCAGCATGCTCTAATACCACTGATCTGGATTATTTTGAGAACAAAATGAAGGTAGAAATATAATAAGTAAATACATAGATATATTTCCAGAAACACAGAGGTACAATTATGCACAATTTTTATTAATGATAGAAATGTACAAAGACTGTAAAAATACAGAATGAATGAACTCACTGGAATGGTGGCAGTTTATCTCTGAGAAGAGATGTGATGGCTACGCTCATTTGAAAGAAGAGGATGATGATTACAATGAGTCTCCAAAGGCCTTTTTAACATAAAGAAAATCCAAAACCCTAACCCTAGAAGATGAAACGCCAAAAGGTTTGTGGGACCCGATGGGGGTAGTTGATATGTCAACTTCCCAAGGGCGTAATGTTTACATACGATCTCCATTTGGAGTGTTTGATACCTCATTGGAAAGGTCTATTCGAGAAGTAAAACTTTCGTTGAGTCTCAAGGTATGAAAACCACTACCCTCTTGGCCTCCCAAAAGTCCAAAAAAACGTCGTTTAGGGCCTCAAAACGGCCCTAGAAATTTGGGACTCAAAAAACTGTCAAAAGCTACCAAAATTGAAAATTGTTCTTTGAACCAGCGAAATAGGTGGGTAACCACTAATATCCGTCTAGAATAATAACCAACTACCCTACTCTCTAAAACTACAAAACATTAATCTATTAAATACTAACAAATACTATAAAAAAAATTGATTTTTTTTTTTAACTCTCATACAACGATTCCCAATAAATAAACAAGAGCTGCATGGTAGCTTAGTCCCTGCTAAGTAAATTTTGAAATGAATATGATAGTTAACACCCTATAATTATTCATGATGATTACTTTGAAACATGAATAATATGCTAACAAATGAGCTAGTTTCATAATGTTAAAAGAAATCAGCTTCTTAAAAGAATTCGACATAGACTCACAAGGGATGGAGAAAGCCTTATTGCTCCATGATGACACATAGTTTATAGATTTTTCGCAACCAATACTGGACAAAATATCTTACCATAATTTTAATTTAATGTAGCTACCATATAGTTTTAGGATTACCCTGAATTTCCTTCTTGTTAAACTAAGCAAGCCAAATACAAATCTTATTTAAAAAATAAAAAATAAAAATAAACATTTCACATTTTATAATATATATTTTAATATATATATATATATAATATTTTACTATCTTAACATATATATATATATATATATATATATATATATATATATATATATATATATATATATATATATATATATATATATTATAAAATA
>ML778539.1:1101183-1130200 GCA_009831015.1 Picea engelmannii | reverse complement strand
TTATATATATATATATATATAATATTTTATTATATATATATATATATATATATATATATATATATATATATATATATATATATTTAATACATATAATATTTTGATGATGATGATGATGATTAACATCCACTAAGATTTAATTGGTGTATCGGACTTTAAGAGGGTAAGTGATTACTTGTGATTCTTTAGAATTTTATTTCTGTGCTCGGAAAGCATTAAGAGAAGCTTTCCAAGATCACCATACTTTTGTTAAGTTAACATATATATTATAAAATATATAATATATATTATAAAATATATAATATATATTTTAATTTATATAATATTTTAATATGTTATGACATGACACATCCAAAATATCAACACCACTATTCATTTCTTCTTCTATATTGGGAAATGTAAATTTTAAAACATGTTTTTATTGTGGTGGTGTAATAAATGCTATATATGTTGTACAACCAATTAGAATCTCTTGTTATTGAGTATGCAATTAATTTTAAATATTGAAATACATGAAGGCAACAATAAGACTTGAAATATATTAACCAATTAGAAATGAGAAAAATAAATATTTTTACTATATCAAAATATATATATTTATTTTCTTAAGTTAAACATTACATTTTACAAACAAATTTAAAATATAAACCAAATTAATGTCAAATCAATAACAAACTCATTTTTATAAGACTAATAATATAGTGTTTCCATGTAAAAAATGATTTACATGAAAATATTAATTTAATATAACCCAAAAATTATTTAATTTAAAAGTAAATCATTTTATCTTTTGGTAAATACCTTTTTGGTAATGATTAACTTTACATTTTGGCTTAAATTTTCATAACAAATATCTTTCTATATGTTGTCTCATTTATTTAAAATTTTCAATTGATAAAAAAGTGTCATTTATTTAAGATTTATCAATAAAGAATTTTAATTGATAAAGATTATCTCACTTATTTAAGATTTTTAATTGATAAAAATTGTTTCAATAAAGATTTTTAATTGATAAAAATTGTCTTATTTATTTAAATTTTTTAATTGATAAATATTTTTAATTGATAAAAATTGTCTCATTTATTTAAGATTTTTAATTGATAAAGATAAGCAAGATAGTGATAGCAAATTCAATTTATATATTCGAACTTAACCATGCTATATATATATAGGGTTATATGTCTAAAGTCTTCAACTAGGATAGATAGAAATAATGTTTCTCTTTGTGTATTTTGTTTAAACACTTTGTATTAAGATTGTTGAAAATTTCTTACAAACAATTTGCATATGTTTTAAAGATAGGAATATTGTCAAACATCTTTCATACACCCATTACATAGATAGTAGAGAAGATAACCATGACATCTTATTATGGTTTGAAAACTTAAAATATCAACAATACAAAGATCTTTATTGAGTGTAACAACAGTTTCAAAATCCTCCTCAACAAACAGATTTATTGGTTGTAAGGCATCTGCAATATCTACTAACAGAGAACAAATCAAGAAACCTAGTAATGATTTCAAAATCTCCTCAAGGGGTGATGTGTCCTCCTCTAGACTGTCTAACCTTCGTAGGTGCAATATCGATCTGCTCCTGTAACACCGACTACATCAATCTGGTCACCCATACCTAACCAAATCCACAACTTCAAATTGCAAAG
The DNA here is from genome assembly GCA_009831015.1 of Picea engelmannii. NCBI lineage: Eukaryota > Viridiplantae > Streptophyta > Pinopsida > Pinales > Pinaceae > Picea > Picea engelmannii. The sequence goes on along the minus strand of ML778539.1, from coordinate 1,128,537 downwards.
GTCCTCATGGGAAGAGGTTGGAAAACAAGCGGGACCTCATGGGACGCCCTATACTCAACACGCGAGGGTGACTCCTGTCACGGTTTCTCTGAAACCCTCCTGATACCTGCAAAATTCGCGATCGACCTCCTCTAGAAAGTTCCAAAAATTCCCTGCGCAACTATGATATACCTCCAAACTCCCTCGAAGGTGATTCCAAACAAAACATGAAACTCGAGTGAAGATCCCGAGTGGATCCTCCTCCTTGTCTAGCTAGGTTGGATATTGCACCATCAAAACTAAATTGCAATGGAAGTGATCCAGATTATTTTTGGCACGAAATGATAGCGGAGATATAATAAAGAAATATACCGAGATATGGAAAGAGATCCAATAATATAACAGAGATATATCATATGTATATAAAAAGAGGCGCATATATACAATAATACACAATTTCTATTAATGAGTGAAATGTACATAACTTTAAAATTACAGAGTGAAAGACTCACTAGAATGGTGGCAACTTATCTCTAAGAAGAGATGTGATGGCTATGCTCATTCGCAAGAATATGATTGTTACAATGAGGCTCCAAAGGACTTTTTAACATAAATAAAATCCAAAACCCTAACCTCCAAAGATGAAAAGCCAACAGTTTTGTGGACCCCGTCTTGGGTAGTTTGGTGTATCAACTGCCCGGGGCATAACTTTGGTATACGATCTTCATTTGAGGCACACAATAGCTTGTTGGAAATGTATCTATGAGGAGATTCATTTTGGGGGCTCAATTAGAGCCTTTGGCTCTCATTAAGGTGCCCAATCGTGAAAAAATGTCGTTTAGGCCCTCAAAACGACTCCGAAAGTTTAGGACCCAGAAAACTGCTAAAAATAGTAAGTTTCCAAAAAATTGTTTTGAGCCAGTTGGAATATGTGGGTGGCCATATATGTCCACCTGGATCAATCCTCCGTCCTTAGAAAGCAATGGTCTCCATTGATTTGAGTTCCCTGGGGAGAGGGGAAAGCATTTATTGAATCTGAATCTTGGTGAGTTGCTTGCCTTGTTGAAGAAGTTGCGTTGCTTAGCTTGTTGAAGACTCTCACAAACCTGTTGTTGGCGGGGTTGAATCTATTCCACCAACCTGTTGTATCTTTTCTTGATTGGGCAGTGCGTAGGTACCATTGTAGGTGAAGAAACAATATCTTCTTTCTCTTATGCAAGCTTCTTCTATTGGAAAGAAAGGTCTTGGGCCAAGGCTGCAGTGGTTGCAGTGTACTTCTGTTCACCTTTTGAACATATTGTGAAGAGGTTGAATTTTGTAGTATGGGAGATTACCTTGCAGCATTGTTTTGGTGGGACAGTAGTCAGAACTACCTCTGGTATCATGTAGAGATGATCCCCCATAGTAACAATGATACTACGGGGTCAAGACTCATAAATAGCATGGTTCTTTCACATATATGGATGGCCCAAAATAAAATCACATACATCTAGTAGGGAAACATCACATAATACCTCATCCTTGATGGGTTAGATGCTGTATGACAATCTGCACGGTTTCTTGACACAAAGATCTTGTCCCTGGCGAAGCCACCCGATGTTGTATGGTTGCGGGTGTGTTGTTGTTGAAAATTCCAACTATTTGACAACTTTTGCTGAGATGAGGTTCTTTTGGCTTCCACTGTCAACAATAAAATGCAGCGGGGTCCCCTTCACCCACATCTGTGAATGAAAAATATGCTCCCCCTCTTCAGGATCTGTTGGTTCTTCTGGTTGAATTATTGTTGTCTCAATAGTAACAGTGGGGTCTGTGTTGGTGATCTATTTTCTTCCATTATTTTTTGAATCATATTATGAATCAAGGTTCAACTCTTTTTCTTTGATCTCGACCACCAATGATTGTTTTGAGCGATATTCATCAGTGTTGTGCCAGGAGCTTTTGTGGAAATCGCACCACTTTCCAGTGTCATTCTTTGTCTTTTCGTGACCCTTCTTTTCCTGTGGCTTGGACTGGTTTTCAAGAGGTTATTTGTTACGGTCGTCTTTATCATGCTTTGGTTGTTGTGGATTTGCAGACCCAAACTCTCTTTGTTCTAGTTCCTAAATGTCTGCTCGATTTTGACAGCATATTGTGATCCAAATTATTTTCGGCACGAAATGAGAGCGAAGATATAATAAAGAAATGCACAGAGATATTGTAGATATTCAGTAATATAACAAAAATGTATCAGATATGCAACCATAAACACAGATATACAGTAATACACGATTTCTATTAATCAAAGAAATGTACAGAGACTGTAAAAATACAGAGTGAAAGACTCGCTAGAATGGTGGCAACTTATCTTTGAGAAGAGATGTGACGACTACTCACATTCGCAAGAAGATGATTAGAATGAGGCTCTGAAGGTCTTTTTACAATAAATGAGAATGCCAAAATTCCTAGACATCCAAAAACCTAACCCTAGGAGATGAAGCGCCAAAAGTCATGTGGGCCCCGTTTGGGTAAGCTAGTACATCAACTTCTCGGGGTCGTAAATTTTGCATACGATCTCCGTTTTAGGAATATGATAGCTCATTGGAAAGGTATCGTTGAGGAGATTAATTTTGGGGATCAATCATGCATTTGGCTATCATTGAGAACCTCGATACAGAAAAACTTTCATTTAGGCCCTCAAAATGGCCTCGGAAGTTAAAACCTACTAAAAATAGTAAATTGCCAAAATTGCCAGAAAGTTGTTTTGAGCCAGTTGGAAAAGGTAGGTGGCCACCAATATCCACATGGATCAATCCTCCCTCCTTAGGAAGCAATGGTCTCCATTGCGTTGAATTCCCGGGGGTGAAAGAAAAACATTTGTTGAATCTGCATCTTGGTGAGCTGCTTATCTTGCTAGAGACGTCGCGCTGCTCAGTTTGTGGAAGTCTATCACGAACCTGTTGAGGTTGAGGCCGTTCAAAAAGTTGAGATACATGAGAGGACGGTGTGTAGAAGGAATCTTTGCGCTTTTCTGCAACCTTGTCGACCTGCTTCTGTTAGATAGAAGGTACTTGGGGCAAGGCTATAGTGGTTGCAGTGTCCTTTTGTTCTCCTTTTGAATAGATTGTGAAGAAGCTGAATTTTGCAGTATGAGATACTACCTTGCAACACTTTTTAGGTGGAACAGTAGTCGGAACTACCTCTGGTATTCTGTAGATATGACCCCCCAAAGTAACAATGACACTATGGGGTCGAGACTCATAAACAACATGGCGTCTCCACATATATGGTTGGCCTAAGATCATATCACAGACATCCAATGGGGAAACATCCCATAATACCTCATCCTTGAAGGGTTGGATGCCATATGATAATCGACACTATTGGCTGACAAAGAGATTTCGTCCTTGGCGAAGCCACCCAATGTTGTATGGTTGCGGGTGTGGTGTTGTTGACAATCCCAATTGTTTGACAACCTCTGCTGAGATGAGGTTCTTCTAGCTTCTGCTATCAACAATAAAATGCAGCGGGGTCCCCTTCACCCACATCTGTGAATGAAAAAGGTGCTCCCCCTCTTCATGATCTGTTGGTTCTTCTAGTTGAATTGTTGCGGTAGTGACAATAGCAGTGGGGTCCACGTCAATGATTTATCCTTTACCATTATTTTCATAATCATATTCCGAATCAGGGTTCGGCTCTTTGTATTTGATCTCGACCACTAATGACTGTTTTGAGAAACATTCATCGGTGTTGTGCCAGGGGATTTTGTTGAACTCACACCATTTTTCAGTGTCCTTCTTTGTCTTCTCGTGACCCTTCTTTTCCTGTGTCTTAGATTGGTTTTCGGAAAACTGTTTGTTAGGGTCATCTTTGTCATACTTTGGTTGTTGTGGATTTGCAGACCCAAACTCCCGTTTGTTCTGGTGCTTAAATTTCTGCTCAATTTTAACAACATATCGATAAGCAACATCGAGTGATGAGATGTCCAGAAAATCCATTTCAATCTGGATGTATCTGTGTAGAGCCCCACGGTATTTCAGAACCAAATGTCACTCGGAGTCTTTGATACCCAGCTTGGTGCACAAGGTATGGAAGGTATTGGTGAACTTCGGAACTGCTTGGTCCCTCTCTTTCCGCAGTGTGGTCCATCTCATGTACTGGTCTTCATAGTTTCCAACAGGGTAATACTATTCCTTTATCGCATCCACAAAAAAATCGAAAGTGGGATCGACCCCATATATTCCAGACTCCTCTGTGGAAATTTGCTCCCAGTAAGTTTCACACCAATGTTTGACACGAGGGAGATATTTAAGGAGTGCGAAGGTGATATTTTCTTTGTCAGAAAAATTGTGAACAGAGAAATAACCTTCTAGCAAAGTTAACCATTTTTCTAGGGTTTCTGCATCTATCTGTCCTTCAACTATAGGAATATCAAAGTTAACTTGTACCTTGAAAGGCGAGGTGCCTCAAAAGTGGCCACTTGATGAATATGTGCCTGATGCTATCGGCAGGCGTTGAAGGATGTGGGCAAAATTCTCCGTCATTTCGTCCCTCTGTCGCGTGAGAGCTTGCTCAAGCAACAGATTGATAGGATCGTCTGCTCCGTCATTTTTATTTTCTTCCGCCATTGAGGGTTTCTTGGGTGTGTGAGAGTGATTGTTTTCAAGAGAGACAAGATTGAGACCCAACTTTCTATACTCGGACCTCGTCGGGGACATGCACTAAATTTTTTTATCAGAGCAGCCTTCTCTGATACCACTGATCCGGATTATTTTCGGCATGAAATGAGAGCGAAGATAGAATAAAGAAATGCACAAAGATATTGCAGATATTCAATAATATAACAGAAATGTATCATAGATGCAACCATAAACACAGATATATAGTAATACATGATTTCTATTAATCAAAGAAATGTACAGAGACTGTAAAAATACAGAGTGAAAGACTCGCTAGAATGGTGGCAGCTTATCTCTGAGAAGAGATGTGACAGCTACTCACATTCACAAGAAGATGATTACAATGAGGCTCTGAAGGCATTTTTACAATAAACGAGAATTCCAAAAGTCCTAGACATCCAAAAACGTAACCCTAGGAGATGAAGCGCCAAAAGTCATGTGGGCCCCGTTTGGGTAAGCTAGTACATCAACTTCTCGAGGTCGTAACTTTTGCATACGATCTCCGTTTTAGGCGTATGATAGCTCATTGGAAAGGTATCATAGAGGAGATTCATTTTGGGGGCTCAATCATTCCTTTGATTATCATTGAGAACCTTGATCTCAAAAACCCTTCATTTAGGCCCTCAAAATGGCCCCGGAAGTTAAAACCTACTAAAAATAGTAAATTGCCAAAATTGCCAGAAAGATGTTTTGAGCCAGTTGTAAAAGGTAGGTGGCCACCGATATCCACCTGGATCGTATCGATTGGAAACTCCTAGTGATGAAATGTACAGAAAATCCATTTTGGTTTGGATATACCTATGCAGTATTTTAGAAATAAATGTCGCTCACAATCTTTGATACCCATCTTGGTGTGCACTTTATGAAAAGTATTTGTGAAATCCGACACTATTTGGCCCCTCTCCAACCACAATGTGGTCCATCTCATGTATTGGTCATCATAGTTACCAATATGGTAATATTGTTCCTTGACCGCATCCACAAAAAAATATCAAGTGGGCTCGGCCCCATATATTCCAGAATCCTCTATGGAACTTTTGTCACAGTAATTTTCCCACCAATGTTTGACATGGGGGAGAGCCTTAAGGAGTGCGAAGCTGATCTTTTCCCTGTCGGAAAAATTGTGAACAAAGAAATAACCTTCTAGCATATTTAACCATTTTTCTAGGGCATATGCATCAATCTGACCTTCAAATATGAGAATATAAAAATTAACTTATACCTTGAAAAGATATGTGCCTCCAAATGGGTTTCTTGATGAATACGCGTCTATTTTTATGGGCAGGCATTGAAGGATGTGGGAAAAATTCTCCATCATTTCATCCCTCTGTTGTGTGAGAAATTTCTCAAGAAAGAGATTAATAGAATCTTATGCTCTGTCGTCTTTCTTTTCTTCCACCATGGAGGGTTTCTTGGGTGTGTGAGAGAGATTTTACTTAAGAGAGAAAAGAATGAGAACCAACTTTCTATACTTGGACCTCGTCGGGAACATGCACTGAAAAACGATCAAGAGCAGCCTGCTCTGATACCATTGATCTAGATTATTTTTGGCACAAAATGAGATGGAGATATATAAAAAAAAATATACTGAGATATTGCAAGAGATACAATAATATAAAAAATATATATCATATGTATATAACATGAGGCACATATATACAATAATACACAATTTCTATTAATGAGTGAATGTACAAAACTGTAAAATTTTAGAGTGAAAGATTCGCTAGAGTGGTGACATCTTATCTCTGAGAAGAGATGTGATGGCTATGATCTTTTGTAATAAGATGATTGTTACAATGAGGCTACAAATTCCTTTTTAACATAAATAAAATACAAAACCCTAACCCCAAAATATGAAAAACCAACAGTTTTGTTGACCTCGTTTTGGGTAGTTTGGTGTATCAACTTCCCGGGGGCGTAAATTTCGCATACGATCTCTGTTTGGGGTGCACAATAGCTCGTTGGAAAGGTATCGATGAGAAGATTCATTTTGGGGGCCCAATTAGGGCCTTCAATATATAATTGAGGTGCCCAATTGTGAAAAAACGTTGTTTAGGCCCTCAAAATAGACCCGGAAGTTTAGGATCCGAAAAACTACTAAACATAGTAAGTTGCCAAAAAAATATTTTGAGATAGTTGGAATAGGTGGGTGGCCACAAATATCCACATAGATTAGGAAGATTTTTTCCAAACCCTAACTAAAACCTTATCTTAAAGAGCACATCAACAAGAGATCAATTCATAATCAGAAAGGTGAAGTGTCGCCCTTTCTTTATACTCCTCTGAAGCCTTCTAGATCATTCTCGTTTTTGACCAAATCAAATATGACTAGATTATTCTCTCTTAATATTTAATTTAAACATTAAAATTCACTTTTAATGTTAAAGTAATTAATAATTTATCTTTTTTATTAATGTCACTTTAGAATGTAACATCTCCTAGCTAGTGACATTAAATAGAGCTCCTTGACTCCCTTTTTTATTCATTGACTATAGCCTATGGTAGTCATATAGGATACTAAGTCATCCCCACATCATGATCAATTGGAATGGGACATTACAGTCCTCCCTTCCAAAGATTGTTTATCCTTAAGAAACTCCAAACTGGAATGTCGTAAGATATGCTCTCCCTCCCAAATATCATCCTCTGCGGGAAAACCTCTCGATATGACCAGGTACTCCCTAATGAATCCACACCTTAGTTTCTTCTCCCTGACATCAAAAATCCACTCGGGGGGTCATAACCAATTGTCCTTGCTCATGTAGTGGAGGAAGTTCTGCTAAACTGGTGACTTGTTGTCCCAATGTCTTCTTAAGGCAGGATACATGCAAGATGTTGTGGATCCTGCTACCCTCTAGCAACTCCAACTCATATGATACCTATCCAACTCTCCTACTCACCCTGTAGGGTCCATGGAAGTGAGGATTCAACTTATATGTGCCAATATTATTCAACGAAGAATACCTGTAAGGTACAACCTTAGAAATATTAAGTCCCCAATCTCAAAGTTGTGCTTCGTTTTGTGCCTATCTGCATATATATTATGTTGATTATGGATGACCTGTAAGTTCTCCTTCAAGACTCTCAAGGTGTCTTGGCTCTCCTACAACCAATATTTGGCCTTGGGGTCCCTACTCTCCCCAAATTCCAAATCCATGAAGGATGGGGCATCATAGAAATACAATTCCCTGAATGGACTCATCCCGATGGACATGTTATAAGTGGTGTTATAACAATGCTCCATGATATGTAACCACTTTATCCACACCCTCTGCGACTCTTACACATAGTTCCACAGATATCCCTAAATCCACTTGTTCACTATCTATGTATGCCCATATATCTGAGGATGATAGTTAGTGCTAGGTGTCAACTCTGTCCCTGGTAACCTGAACAACTCCTACCAAAATGCGCTGAGAAACTTGTTGTCTCGGCCACTGACTATCTATCTCAGAAGACCATGTAGCTTGAAGACCTCCCTGAAGAATAAGTCTTCCATATGAGATGTGCTATACTCTGAAGGAATGGAAAAGAAGTGTGCACACTTGGTCAACCTGTCAACCACCACATAGATACAATCCTTGCTATGTACCTTCGACAACCCTGTAATGAAATCCATGGAAATGCTTTGCCACTTTTTCTCTAGAATAGGAAACGATTAACGTAGACCTATAGGATGTGTAAGATTCAAATTTTTCTACTGACAAGTCATGAACTCCCTCACATACCGAAGCACATCCTCCTTGAGACCCTTCCAAGAGAATATCTCCCTCACCTGCCTATAGTTCTTTAGATACTAGGGGTGTTGTTCCATTGGTGCATCATGTACTTCCCTCAGAACCTTATCCTTGAGTGTGGACTCAGGGACAAGATAGATCCTACCTTTATAGTAGATGATGTCAACCACTACCCTGTATCTTTCATCCTAAATAATTCCGTCCATCAGATCACAAGTGAAGGTATTCTTGGAGTTTTCCACTAATAGAATGGACTTCCAATTTATTGATATCTTTGTCATGGAGAAGGTTGTAGGTCTCTTGGATAGGGAATCAAAAACTATGTTCTTCTTTCCCTTTATGAACTCAATGTAAAAATAATATGCTTTCACCTTACTCACCCACTTTTGTTTCCTTTCATTCAGGTCATGTTGCTCCAAGAAATATCTCAAGCTATTGTGGTTAGTCCAAACCAAAAAGCATCCTCCCACCAGGTATTTTCTGAATTTTTCCAACGCATGCATGATGGCTAGCATCTCCTTATCATATATAGGATAAAGATTCTTCGACTCCCTCATATTCCTGCTCTCAAAATTTATGGGATGTCGATTCTGCATCAATACTACCCCTATTCCCTCATTGTATGCGTCACACTCTAGTGAAAATGGCTTTGATAAGTGTAGAAGTTCTAATAGTGGGTAACTGCTCATCACTTTCTCCATCCCATTGAATGCTACCCATTATTCCTCTGACCATCTGAATTCTCCCTTATTGGTGAGGTTTGTCAATGGCACACGCAATTGTGAAAATCCTTTTGCAAAGAGCATGTAATAGCTACATATCCCAAAGAATCCTCGCAGTTCTGTAAGTGATCTGGGGGTGGGCCAATAAAAATCATATGGATATTATCTTGATGCACCTTCACTCCATCGACGCCAATCACGTGCCCCTGATAGAGGATATTTGTCAGTCCAAAATCACACTTTTCCTCCTTGGAAAACAATGACTACTCCATAATGCTGAGAATATCGTCCACATGCCTCAGATGTTCCTGTCAATTCTTGTTGTAGATCAATAGATCATCAAAGAATACTAGTAAGAACTTCCTCAACTGCTTGTTGAAGATTTGGTCATACATGATTGGAAGGTAGCTGGTGCGTGTTCAACTCGAAGGGCATGACTAAAAACTCATAATTCCCATAGTGACATTTGAATTTTGTCTTATGGATGTCCTTCTCTCTCACCCTAATCTAATGGTAACTTGATCAAAGGTCAATCTTCGAGAAGTACACTTCCCCATGTAGCTCGTTTATCAACTCATCAATCCTGGTTATTGGGTACCTATTCTTGATTTTCTTCCTTTTCAATGCTCTATATTCAGTGCACATCCTCATTGTGCCATCCTTCTTCTTTACCAATACTAATGAAGAAGAGAAGGGACTAGAGATAGGTCATATACCTCCCATCTCTAGCAATTCATCTATGGCCTTTAAAAAATTTTCATTGAACTTATTCAGATTCCTATATGACATAGTGATCATGGAATTGGCCTCCTCTTCTAACTCAATGACATGCTCAAATCCCCTGTTACGAGGAAAATCACTCTATGGCATGGGGTGAACCACAACAGATGGAATGACTGCATAAATCAACTCTAATCTCAATTATGCTATATAAATGAAATTCTAACAAGATAAGATAAAGTGCCTACTTCATCCGGACGTTCGATGAAGACCATCATTGAGCACTCGACCCAAAGCTTTATACCTACAACTTGTCTTCAAAAACCAAGATACGCAAGCATATGGTGATAATATATAAAGTTAGAACATACAATATCATAATCCATTAACATTCATAACAAATACACCCATGGAATAATAATTCATGTATTTGCAAGATATCAATTGGATGAGAAAATAATATTTCTATTAAAAAATGATCAACATAAGTGTATGAGTGACAAACTTCCATGTTGGCACATCTCAGAACCAAGAAACTAACTCCCTTCCAGTTGAGCCTCCACCACTTCAATCCTCCACCAAAGGCAAGCTCATATAAGAGAGACAATGAGGTTCTCAATCAAAGAGGGAAGATCTTGGGGGTTGGACAATGTGTTCAGACTTTAAACGACAAAGGGATGCAGACTCAATATGAAGTGAAAATTTTTCTAGAGTATCTTTTCTCTCAAACGTTGAATTCTCTCCTCCACGGCTTGAATATGGCCCAATTTATATCCTTCAAATGGAACTAAAGGGATGATTAAGAATGTTTCCAGTATATGGAAGGTCAAGGGTCATGGATCTCATGAGGTGACATGGAAAACTAAAACAATTTTTAATTTTGGGCACAAAACCTGATGTACGTGGGTTGTAATGGTGCAACCTATGTATACACATGTTGTCTAACTAGTAGGGCATTTATATGTGGATAAATATGATTTTTTAGCTCTGGGAAGTGCAAAAGGGGAATTCAAGTCTGCATAGAGAAATGGAAAGGCCTTCTGAGCAAGTTGCATGGGGTGAGGAAAAAATTTCTATAACAGATGTCCCCTAATGTGTGAGGTCAGAGGAGTATTTGTGATGGCCGAAATACATTATAATTCCCAGAAGTGGAGTGATGGAGACTCAACTTGAAGAACTATTTTTTCATGAGAATATTACAATTCATAATGACGTTATACACATGGCTGCTAATTTGAATTAAACTGCAGATCCATGTGGAAATATACCAAACAACTGTTAATGACCATGAATAGGCAATACAAAGTAGATACACGCCATAGGTTATCATAGTCACAAACGAGGCCTAGTAGAAACCAGTCTCAAAATCAATATGAAGATATTTGTATACAATGGAGTACAATTTGATCTCCTATGATCATTGAAGTCATATAGGTACTGGTCCAATGAATGATAGAAATAGGTTAGGAAAGCTACTACTATAAACTAATGTCTTCAAGTCTTCTACACGATCCGCCAAAGGTGCAAGTATACATCATGTGAATAAAGGAGTTGAGGTTGAACACAATGAGACTTTATTTGATTACCAGTCATCAAGGTATACTGTTAACAAATGTGAGACAACCTACCGATAATGAAAGTAGGTATCAAGGCACTGAGTACATTCTTACAAGTGTGAATAATAGTGTTGAGGTCAAACACTTGAAGAATCCATCGATAATGAGACATTGATGTATTCCCAACTGTCAATGGGGGGATAAACTGCCACTGATGACTGCAAGCCTCTAAGTACTCATAGGACTCTAGGCCTCATTTACAGAATAGATGAGTTGAAGTCGATGGAAGGAGACCTTCTGAAAGGAGAGAATTAAGGAATTTCTCATCAATCATCATGAGGTACAAAGAAATAGATTGATGATTTGGAGTAAATGAGGCGAATAATATGTTCATGAACCAACGAACCTATACATCTTTCACATGCACCAGATGCAAGTAGCGCACAAAAAAGACCCTTTGAATAGTATCCAATAAGGAAAATTGCCGACAAAGGTGAGGAAACCACCAATAAGGCTAATGGAATCCAATACACTACACAAATCCCAATGTGTGAATGGATTTATTGTCGTCGAACACAAGGGAAAACCCCTAGTCAGTGACCAACGAGGAGAGGTTGATTCTTGGGTTCAAGGTTACCTACCCATGATGAAAGTAGGACCAGGGTGCATGGTAGGAATACAACTTCATGTAACTCTGAGACACATTGAGGGTATGGTTGACACACAAAGTCAATATTTTTGAGGAATGGCCGACACAATCTTATATACTTCCTTTGAACAAGATCATGATACATATGGAGGACTCTAGCAGCATAGATTCAACGATGAAACTTTATGATGCAGGAGGAATCAATCAAAATCTCCATAGGGACCGGAATAGTAACTAGTCGGAGGATTAAAATCTAAGTAACGAGCTCAGCTTCCTAAGGTCATGCTAAAACCAAACTTTGGATGACAAGTGGAATCAAAAGTTTGTGCTCTGGTCAAAGGTGACATGATTTCTGCCAACATAAGATAATATTGTTTTCCCGCCTGTATTTTTTGTTTTTTCATAGACAAATGAATGCTATGATACAGATGAGGAAACATGTGTCACGAGTAAGCAACTAGTTCCAATCAGTGTAACATACCTATATTTAATGCAATGAAGTTCATGCGGGGTATGGACACTCAAGGGAATGTTTCCTCTTAGGGTACATGGTGTCAAGCTGCAAAGGATATAAACAAGGCTCTACTTGGCTAGTGATGCAAATTGTTGAGGTAATGGGCTTATAATGAAAAATAAGGAACCAAAAATAGGCTCAATACTGCAAGCAACATAATTGAATTCAATTACAAATTAATTCCAAAGTATGTCCTTTTTCATAAATTTAGTCCCCTGGGCAGGAAAAGTATAAAACAATGCCCAGGAGAACTCTTCTAGCCACTAGTGACTAGAGTATTCCTTTTCGAAATTAGTCTACTTGGTCCGAAAAAGGGTTAAACTTACACAAAATAGACATCCTTTTGAATCCATTTAACGAGTGTGAAAGAGACAAGTTCATTTGACAATATTTTTTCTTTTTTATAGAGTCGAAAAAGATCTTAACCAAGACTCGATGCAAGTCCCATAGGTAAAATTTAGAATTCTTATTAGTAAGAATATGAGGTTTGAACACAAAGTCATATTGGAACTATAAGGGACTCCCAGTCATATGGAATAATCTATACATGGGCACCAGATGTCACATAGGTTTTAACTAGGGAACCCATGTTTGGTAAGCCTCTACCATACCATTTTGAGTTTCTTACCCACATAATGCATTTTGGACCAATTTTCCCATGATATTCAAGTTTCGATTGCGGGAGATACAAGCAATGAAATTGAAAATCGTCTGGACCAAGTAAGTGCTCTTGCCCTCCTCATCATTTCTAGTGGTTTACAATTTCAAATTAGACCCCATTTTTTGAGTTTTAAAGGGAACACATTATGAATTAGGGTGTACATGGTCTGTAGTTCATCGGGTCGCATATATGGAGACATGTGTGTGGTCAATGCAAATCCTTCCCACATATATGTGTCCCTACATGCAACTGTTAACATTACAGGCCGCATACAAGTCCACAAACTAGTTTTTCTTAAATAGTTTGACTCAAAAAAGGGTTTTTCTTTTGCAGGATAGTACTTGAATGGAGAGAGAGAGAGCATGAGGAATTAGATGCAACAGTGGAAAGAGATGCAGGGGCCCAACTTTCCCTAAAAAAATGTGAGCTTTAAAATTTTTAGGCTCTTAAAGGAATGAGGGCTCAAGTGAGGTTGCTTCAAATTATAGTAAACGTTTGGGATTCGGATACAGAGGCCTTCAATCTCGATGGGAAACCATTGAGAATTGAAGTAGAGGACATCTATTTAGTCACCGGATTGTCTCGTCGGGGCAAGGTGGTGAATCTTAAAGCCCAGGGAGTTGGGGGTGGTATGAACATAAAGGAATACATTTCCACCCACTGTGTTACAAGCATCGAGAAAGTAGGGGTTCAACTCCCCATCAGGGCGATCGAGAACCTAATATTGAAGATAGTCATTATTGTATTTACAGGGATCATGGGGTCGACCTCATTGCACCAGGCATCAAGGCCACTCATGTTTTACGTAGTGGAATGCTTGTGACCCACATTTTACAAATGGTGTACCTCACTACTAGCTAACATGAAGAGCCAACTGACAGATTTCAAACAAGGGAGCAAACAAAACTTTGGGTTTGAATATATATTATGTATTTTTTTCTTTGAGTGGACTCCAGGTTTAATCCCTATAGTGGAGGTCATTTCACGCAGACCTCGCGATCCATCCATGCCACGGTGGACCAAGGTGATGAGGTGATTAGGAGGTTACAAGGTACCAACCCCCTACAACGATGAGTTCTTTATCTGGTGGCATCAATATTTGATAGCCATAGACAACTACCCTTATGCTAGGATCGACTATAGAGGAGATCCAGATATGCCCCTGCCCGATCCAGATTTTATGAGCAGAACAAAATGAATATAGATTATTAATAGGTGATTAACACAAAATAATAGAGATACAGTAAAACTGGTTTTCTATTCAATAAAGAACTAAGTTGGAAACTGTAAAATGCAGCAGAAACAAGCTTGCTAGAATGGTGGCGGATTATCTCTAAGAAGAGATGTGACGACTGCACTCATTCGCAAGAAKATGATTACAATGAGGCTCTGAAGGCCTTTTTACAATAAAAAAGAATGCAAAAAAATCCTAGACATCCAAAAACCTAACCCTAGGAGATGAAGCGCCAAAATTCATGTGGGCCCCGTTTGCGTAAGTCAATACATCAACTTCCCRGGGTCGTAACTTTTGCATACGATCTTCGTTTTAGGTGTATGATATCCCATTGGAAAGATCTATCCGAGGACTACAACAATTGCACAAAATTTCATAGTGAAATTTTGCAACAACAACATACCCCCAAAAAAAGTCGTTTAGGGCCTCAAAACGGCTCCGGAAGTTCAGAACCTAAAAAACTGCTAAAAATAGTAAATTATCAAAATTGCTAGAAAGTTGTTTTGAGCCAACTAGAAAAGGTGGTTGGAAAACGATATCCACTTGGATCAATCCTCCCTCCTTAGGAAGCAATGGTCTCCATTGCATTGAGTTCCCCCATCAGATGAGGAAATTTCTGCTGAATTTGGCCTCGGGTGAGCCACTTGCCTTGGTGCAGGAGCTGCCCTGCTTTGATGACTCGATAAAGCTGGATCCTTTGTTGTTGAGATCCCTTGATCTATGTGTCCACAATATGATCACTGGATGCATGTTGTATGCAGTCAGGGCTGAGCTCTGTTGGTGTCAGTTGTTCTTCTACGTCTGAGGTGTCCAATAATGGTGGGAAATAAGGTTGAAGGAGGTCCACGTTGAACACTGGGTGCAGGCCAAGGAAAAGAGGAATGTTGAGATCAAAAGAATTATCCCCCATGGCCTTGGTGATAGTGTACAACCCATAATGGAGTGGGTGAAGCTTCCGATGGGGTCCTATAAGGCGCTCCTTTTGCAAGTGCAACCAAACTTTGTCGCCCACTTGAAACTTATGTGGCACCTGATGTTGATCATGGCGTTGTTTGTATTTGTCATTGGGATTTTGTAGGATATCCTGAACTTGTTGGTGGATGTGCTAGATCTGCTCAATGAACTGCGTGGTTTTGTTAGCTTCAGTTGAAGCAGGAGATGAGTCGTTCGAGGTGACCGGAAGGGGAAGTGCAACATCTATGGGACCCAATGGTTGGAATCCCAACCCCACCTGAAAGGGGCTATGGTTGGTTGAGCTATGGAGGGCTTGGTTGTTTCTATGCTGGACATAGGGAAGGATCTCATCCCATGTGTGGGTTTCTTTGAATTATACATGCGAAGGATATGCACAATGATTTGATTTACAACCTTGGTTTGGCCATCTGTTTGGGGGTTGAAGGTCGTGGATTTGGTGAGCTTGGTGTCCAGTAATGACCAGAGGCTCGACCAGAATGTGTTGAGAAATTGACTATCCCAATCTGAGACAATGGTTTGTGGGATTCCAAAATGTACCTAGACTCATTCAAAGAAGAGCTTGGTAGTGACCTCTGTTGTGATGCTCTTCTTGCAGGCAATCAGAATCTCCATCTTAGAAAAGCGATCAACAACCACAAAAACATAGTCATTTCCTTGCTTGGTGGACAAGAGGCCCGAAATGTAGTCCATTGGGATGGATTCCCATGGCCTATTAGGAGTAGGAAGAGGGGTGTATAGGCACTGTTTCTTAGTGGTTGGTTTGGTAATAGTGCAGGCAGTGCAGCACCTGATATACTTGTTGACCTCCTGTCGAAGTTTCAACCAGTAGAAATGTTTCTGTAGCATCGCCATTGTCTTTTCGACAATGAAGTGTCCTTCCACCCAACTGTAGTGGGCTTCCCGGATCAGCTTTTCTCGCTCGCTTGATGGAACACATATATGGCCTAGACGACACAACAACCCATCCTGAAGATGGAAATTATTGACAACTGCATTTGCACCCAACATTTGGTAGGTGGTGGCGAAGTCAAAGTCTGTATCATAGATTTGGGGCCATCCAGAGGTCTCATGGCTGCAAGAGTCTAGCACCGTGGTGAGTGTCGCGATTGGTGATCTGCTGAGGCAATCGGTGACGCGATTGTTGCTTCCTGTTTTATACTTGATGTTGAGGTGGAATTTTTGCAAGTATGTGGACCACTTTTGATGGCGATCATTCTGCAATTTCCCCTATGTCTGCATGAACTGTAGTGGCTTATGATCAGTGTGGATGATTGTCTCCTTCCCAAGAATGTAATGTCTCCACTGGCTACATGCTTTCACAATGGAGTACATTTTTTTTTCGTAAGTAGGGTACTTACGGACAATATCTGACAATGTCTCACTATGATAAGCCACGGGGTGGCCATGTTGATTAAGAACGACACCCATAGCATAGTCTGAAGAATCTGTCTCGATCTCAAAGGGATGTTGCAGGTTTGGTAGTGAAAGTACTGGGGCTGAGCACAAGCACTACTTCAAATCATCGAACACTTGCTGTTGGGACCGACCCCACACAAATTTTGCCTTACCACCACCCTTGTTTATTTGGTTGAGGGCCCATGTAATATGGGAGAATCCCAGCATGAACCTGCGATAGAAATTGGCAAGGCCCAAGAAGCTCTGAATCTCAGTGAGTGTGGTTGGGGCTGGCTAGTCACGGATGACTTGGATCTTGGTTGGATCCACATGTATGCCATGTTTATGAATGATGTAGCCCAGTAATGGACCCTGTCCATGCTGAAGGAGAATTTTTCCAAGTTGGCGTATAGCTTGTGCTGTCGCAGGGTGTGAAAAACCTATTGAATATGATGCAAGTGTTCGACCCTAGTCTTGTTGTAAATTAGAATGTCATCCAGATACACCACTACAAAAATATTGGTGAATGGTCACAGGATATCGTCCATCATCCTCATGAAAGTGTTTGAAGCATTTTTCAAACCAAAGGGCATGACCAACCATTCAAAAAGGCCTTTCTTTGACTTGAAGGCGGTCTTCCATACATCTGTCTATTCTATCGGGACCTGGTGGTAGCTAGACTTCAGATCAATATTACTGAAGTATTTGTCCCTCGTAAGTTGATCAAGGAGTTCGTTGATTCGGAGAATTGGGTTCTGATTTCTGACTGTGATTTTATTCAGAGCCCGGTAATCAATATAGAGTCACCAGGTTCCATCTTTCTTCTGTACCAACATGATTGGGCTCCTGCAAGGTGATGAGCTGGGATGAATGTGCCCCTTGTGGAGCAATTCTTGGATTTTTCGCTTGATCTCCTCATTCTCTAACAAAGAGAGATGATAGATTGGCCCATTGGGAAGTGGTGCACCGGGGGTCAGATCAATGGGGTGCTTGAACTAGCAGTGCAGAGGTACCCCTATAGGTGAGGAGAAGATATATGAGTATTCTTCCACGACCTTATCTACTTGCTTTTGTTGTGTGGAGAGGTCGGACGTAGAGACCCTAGATGTGGTTGTGATCTTTTGCTTATTCTAAGAGTGAATCACGAAGAAGACAAACTTCCGCATCTGAGAGATGACCTTCCTGCATTTCTTAGCAGAGATCAAAGAAATAGCACTAGGTGGGACTACCTCGGGTATCCTGTACAATTTTCTATTCAAAGTAATAATAACACTATGAGGCCTAGACTCATATACAACATGATGTTTACATAAATAAGGTTGTCCCAAAAGAACATCACATACTTAAAGAGGAGAAACGCCACACAATACCTCATCTTTGAAGGGATTGATGTTGTATGACAATCGACACTGTTGGCTGACGTGGAGATCGATTCCTTGGTGGAGCCATCCAATGGTGTAGAGTTGTGGATGCGACGTTGTTGGCAGGGCTAGCCACTTGAAGACCTCTGCTGATATGAGGCTCTTCTGGCTACCACTATCAATGATGAATTGCAGCAAGGTGCCTTTTACTCACATCTGTGAATGGAAGAGGCACTCTCCTTCTTCTGGATCGTCTGGTTCACCAGGCTGGAGCTTGGTGGTAGCAACGGTGGCACTAGGTTCCGCGTCAATGATCCATCTTCCCCTTTATGGTTCTGGATGAGAGTTAGAATCCACATCTAATTCAGAGGATTTCACTTTGGCCACCAACAACTGCTTTGAGTGGCAGTCAACAGTGTTATGCCAAGGTCTCTTATGGAAGTCGCACCACTTCCCGGTGTCTTTCTTTGTCTTTTCGGTGTCCTTCTTTGCTTGTGGCTTGGACTGGTTTTCTTGATACTGTCTATATTTTCTCTGTCCTTTATTCTGTGGGTTGGGGCTGCCCTTTCCTAGCTTTTGTTGTGAAGGGTTCCCAGGCCCAAATAGCCATGTCTTTTGTTTGAGCTTTTGCTCGATTTTGATTGCATATCTGTAGGCCGTACCCAAGGATGAGATTTCCATAAATTCCATTTTGGTATGGCTGTATCTATGTAGAGCACCACGATACTTGAGCACAAGATGTCACTCTGAATCTTTGATACCCAGCTTGGTGTGCAAGGTATGGAAGATATTTGTGAAATCTAACACTGCTTGTTCTCTTTCTTGCCCCAATGTGGTCCATTTGGTATACAGGTCATCATAACTTCGGACAGGGTAGTATTGTTCCTTAATAGCATCCTTGAAGGATTCCCAGGTGGCCGTGACTAAAAATAATGAGGGTTCCTCTGCTTCCTTTTTCTCACAGAATGTTTCCCACCAATCTTTGACATGGGCAACGACTTTGAGGAGTGCAAAAGTAATCTTTTCTCTATTCGAAAATCTATCGACAATAAAATAACCTTCTAGTATATTCAACCACTTTTCTACAGCATCTGCGTCTATTTGACCTTCAAATATAGGAATATCAAAGTTTATTTGTACCTTGAAGGGTGTTGTTCCTGAGTTTATACTTTAAGGCTCTAAAGTATACTTTTAAAGCATCTGATACGAGTAAAGAAAGTCAAGGTAGACAAAGTTAGCTTTGAAGGATAACCACTATGGTTGGTTCCTTAAATGTATCCATTAAGCTTCCCAGTTTTCTTGGATTCTTATGTCCCATTGAATGGATGCCCATGAATGTTCTAATTCGACCCGGGTGTTAGTTATTTGCAAGATAATGTTAAATAAATTTAGGGAAATGTTAGTCTGATAAAAAAGACCGGGTTCTACATCGCAGTCCTCAACCTCCTCTGGCTGAGGTTGTAAAGTGGATATTAAATGGATGTCATCTTGATTAAATAACCTTTCCAAGGGAATCAGGCCCTTGGGGATCTAGTTGTTTTTTAGAACAAGCATTCAGTGGTTAACGATTTTATCGTGGCATTCCTGGGGGTCCTCCCCTTCCTACATCTATTGATTCTAAAAATTTGTGAAGTTGTTCACCATCCTCAAAAACTTGCTAATGTTGTATGTTATTCGGTATGGAAGGCCTGTGTCTCATTTGTATATAGTACTTCAGTTTAAAAGCAGTGGGGGGTGTGAATGTTGAGGCTGCTTTGGCTAACACATCGACCTATTAGTTTTCGTTTCTTAGAATGTAGTGAACCTTGACAAAGGAGAAGAAATTTTCGATCAGATCCCAAACGCAATTCCTGTAATACCTCAACCTAGGATGTTTGGCCTGGTACTTTCGGTTTACCTATTTCACGATTAGCTCGGCGTCACCAAAGACTTTGAGTTTTCTTATTTTCATTCTCCTAGTGGATTCTAACCCTAACACTAAAGATTTATACTCACATACATTATTAGTGTGGTCCACATTCCATTGTAGCCTATAGGAAAAGGGGATTACAAATTGATTATCGGGAGCCACAAGGAGTGCCCCAGCTCCAGCTCCAAAGTAGGATGAAGCACCGTCAAAAAACATTTTCCACACACCAATGCTATATACATCCTTTTTAATTTTTTCTTTTTCTGTTTTCTCTTATGTACAACTTTCATCTGTATATACATCAATATCATTATCAACGGATAAAATAAAATTACCTAAATCTTGATCGAAAATATATACATGGTAGTTATTCGGGTTGTGTGGATCACTGTGAATGCCAACCTGGTTTCTATGTATAGGCACGTGAACTGTCCTCCAAGAACTGGAATTGTAGCATACGTCATGTCAAGCTGGAGAGATCCTCCAAGATTGGCGCCCCAGGACCTGGATAACAACATACCATATTTCGGGGGGATATCGACAACCACTACATCCATTAGAATGCTTTTTGTAGGTATTTGTGCCAGATTTACTACCAAGTCTTTAATCATGCCTATACATTTAAATTTTCTTGAATCGAATGAATATAAATCTCCATAAGGCCTAGTGATTTCGAGACCCAATTTATCCATAATGGATTTAGGAATTACATTATGGGATGCTCCAGAATCTAGCATGCAGTTATGGAGTAGGTGGTCGAACAAGGTTAACGTGATATAGAAGGGGGCGAAAGTGTCTTTGGTGCCTTCGAAATGTGTACCGAAAACTATGTTCAACTTGTCATCTTCTAAGTTAATGACATCGACTTGGATTTCATTTTCTGAAAAGCTAATCATCTTGGCAATTTGTTTTATGTATATGGGTTTTTTTCCAGTTCAACCAGAGGTATAGGAATCTTGATTTTGTTTATTTCACTTTCTAGACTAAAATTTCCCATGGCTCTGTCACTTTCTATGTTTTGGGCTTCCATTACCTTCTTTTTAGCTTTCTTTTGTGGTGTGGATTTGGTTTCATTTCCAGGGACCTATGTTTTCATGATGGGTGTTCCTACCGACTTTGGCCTGACAGGTTGTGTGTCAGTTGTATTGGTTTTCACAGTCTGCTTCTTTGCAGTTTTTGGGGTTGCTTCGTCTGCTTCGCCCCTCGACAAGATACTTTTTATTGGGGCGGATGGAAGAATCTTGTTTCTGGGTCTTAAAATGTATTTTTGGTGCAGTTCGACTACTATATCATCTGCAATACCCTAATAGGTCAGATATTCAGAAGTGTTGTTTCTTACATCGTTTTCCGATCTATTTTTCTTATTTAAGGATTTTTCATAATCTTGTCTCGATAAATAGGGTTGTAGACTATCGTCACCAAGATTATTTATATCCTCATCTAACTCTTCAAAATATTCTAGGTCTTCCCCTCCAATGAAGTTTTCACCCTTGAAGGGGGTTGGTATTTTTTGATCCTCATTCTTAATTAGTTTTTGAGGGGCTTGAGGATCCCGATTCCTTCTGAAATATTTCCTAAGAAAATGATCCTTTTTTGATTTATCGAGTTCCATTTTTGAGATCTTATTTGACAACTCCCTAATTATCCTTGCCATATTGTCTATTTTATCTCCCAAGGATTTCCTCGGTCCAGAGGATCCACCTTGTTCTTTGAATTTTTTATTTTCTTTGTTCCCGGTTTCTACTTTGGCTTTTAGTTTTCCTGATGCCATCATGTTTGATTCAATTTCTAGGGCATCATATTGAATCTTGGTGAGATCTAATGATCTCCTTTCTCTTAATAATAGAGTAAAATCGGGGTCAAAGGCTCTAGCGAAAGTTACTTTCGCTACGGGTTGAGAAGGTTTGACCTCGACTGAGATTTTATTATACAACTTGTTAAACCTTTGAGTGAACTCAAGAACTGATTCTAATATTTTCTTTCTGAGATCCCCAAATTCAGTTAGGTAATAGAGGTGGTCTCTCCTTTCTCCCCATTGTCTGATAAAAGCATTTTCAAGTTCTTAGTAAGACCTTACAGATCCCGCTGCCAGGGCTTGGAACCAGGTCCTCACCTGTCCTTTGAAAGTCTGAATGAGGAGTCTAGAGTAGACATCTTTGTGCTCGATTCTGAGGATGTCAAAAAATTGGTCAAAGAAATTGATGTGTTCTTGTGCGGTTAAATCTCCTTCCCCTATAAATTTGGGAATACTTTTCCTATAATTTTCTAGAAGGTCGTGTAGGGGAACCAGGAGGAAAAGAGGGGCATATTTGGAAGCCACCTTAGAAAATATTGCAGGGAGTGGTACTTGGCCGCCTGCTACTCCTCCTATGGCACCACCTTCAGCTCCCGCACCTCCATGCACAGCCATTGATGGATTTGAGGCTGAAACTTGGAGTGTATGAGGAGAAAGCTCACAGAAGCTTGGTAGATTTTGGGTTGTGCTTGAATGTGACAGAAAGGTTGTGGGGAACTGTTTGTCAAGGCATAGGAAAATGGAGAAAGAAGGACCAAGAGGAAAAGAACTTGTTTCTCCAGACTTATAAGATGAATATATTGGAGAATCAACGGGGGTTAAATCAGGATACACAGGGCATTCGTCAGAGTGCTTGGTAGTAGGAGTGTGCACTTCGGGAAAAGAGAACATATCGATTGAAATGGGGAGGGAGATGGATCTCTAAAGTATTCCCCCAACGTTCAACTGTGTAGAATTAGGTTGAAATATGGTATGTGTCGGTGAAACGATTTGTCTAAGGGATCTTCGTGATTTAAAAATCTTTTCCGGATCATAAACTGGTGAAGTTTGTTTGTCGTCTAGGTTCTTCCTGGTATTATTTCGATTCAAAGCCAGCTTATTTATCGTGGAGTCACCAAGTGAAAGATGAAGGTAGCCTTAAAAAGTTTTCGATCTTTTTTCACTATCAAAGAAAGAAAATTTCAATGTCGTTCTTCCCAGGGAAAAGATTCATTTCTTCGCTCCCTGACAACGGTGCCAAAAAGATGTTGTTCCTGAGTTTATACTTTAAGACTCTAAACTATACCGTCAAAGCATCTGATACGAGTAAAGAAAGTTAAGGTAGACAAATTCGGCTTTGAAGGATAACCACTATGGTTGGTTCCTTAACTATCTCCGTTGAGCTTCCTAGTTTTCTTGGTTGCTTATGTCCCGTTCAATGGCTATCCATGAACGTTCTAATTCGACCTGGGTGTTAAGCTATGGGTTAATCTTCTTTTTGGATTTTAGACACTTTAGGATTCATAGAGAAAATGGGGGGAAACTCATTAATGTTTTTTAGTGATTTTCCTCGAGCGAAAATGGTCAGTTTATTCCTTCTGAAAAGACTAAAGAGGTTGGGATTATCCAGGACATACTAGCTATTTATCGTTAATAAGATGAAAACTGTTTTACAAGATTTTCTTTATCTTTCTTTTATTTTCATAGCTACACTTTTCAAACAGGTACTTTATTGCTATGTTGAAGACTCTCCTTCTTTTTCTCTGACACATTCGATGCATTTGTTGAGGAAAGGTGCAGATGTTTTGGGAGGCTCTAGGAACTCCTTTTCTTCGAATAGATATACCTTTCTCTGTATCTTTGGGAAATAGTCTTCAACTCTTTTATCTGCAAACTTTATTGACTGCAATTTTAAGTTGGGCTGAATCAACAACCTATTGATTAAGGTGACGTCCATTTCTTTTAGCTGTGAAATCTCCATCTGGATCTCACTTAGATCTTCTTTAAACTTTAATTGGTGTCTCACAATATTTATCTGCCCCAGTATCCCTGCGCAATTGTCCTTCCCAATGTTTAATGACCCTTTTTCTAAGAGATCGAAAACCTCTTCGTAGTCGTCTTTGATTTATTTAACTATTCTTTTTCTTTCCATTATGTTGGCTTCCCATACTTTGAGCATAATGTCACCTCTAATTTTCTCTGTGGCTGATAATTTTGTAGTTTTGGATGTCTTTTCATTCGTTAAACATATGATTTCTCTTTGAAGGGCGACCCTTACTGCTTTAGCTTCTTTTTCCTTCATGATGATGTTATCAAAAGAATTGCTTGCTTCATGGAAGTAATTCTGGAGGATCTCTATCTTGGAAATAAACTTGTGTTGTTCAACTTCTAGCTCTGCATGCAATTCCAGTGACTGGGCCTGGAAAACTTTCAGATCTATGACTAGATTTTCAATTGCCTTTAATTTTGTTTGTAATTGATTTATGATTTCTTCTTGCATTTGACTTGTCTGCACTCTCTCTTCCATCTCGCTAAGGCATTTTTTCAGGGATTGAATTTCTTTCTTATCTCCAGCTCTGGCCTAGTCCAGACTTTTATTTATACCTTCTTCAATATTTTTTTCATTCTCCTTTAATTGGCCTTGTAGTTTAGTGATCATGAGGTTTCTCTATCTCAAAATTTCTTTCATATTTTCAATAGTGAACTGGTTAGTTGTGGCTAACGCTCCCATAGAACCAACTACTTCGGTAGCGAAATCTTCTTCCTCTAAATTATGCCCGTCTATTATGATTATGTGCCTCTTTACCATTGCATTTTCCCTTTGATGCATTTCCTGCTTCAACAATGCCTTTCTCTTCTTAC
Organism: Picea engelmannii; assembly: GCA_009831015.1. NCBI lineage: Eukaryota > Viridiplantae > Streptophyta > Pinopsida > Pinales > Pinaceae > Picea > Picea engelmannii. The sequence goes on along the minus strand of ML778539.1, from coordinate 1,103,831 downwards.
TGAAAACATAATCAGATGGAGGAATCTCTTCTCTGGTGATGGGCTCAAGGTCACTAACATATAGGGTTCCCAGAAGGGGGAAACCTAAAGTTGATTGTAATGGAGTCAAAGAGGCGATGGGAGCACCTAGTTCTGTAGATCTTACCTCCTCTGTTTCTTTGGGGGTATTACCATGAATTGCAGATGACGAAGGGAAATCTGGTTTATCAGTCACTGGGGGTGTCTAAGACCCTTTTTCCATTCCTAATTTCTCTGCCTTTTGTCCTTCTGTTTTACATGGAGACTCTTTGATCTCTTATGGAATTCTATTTGTACTTTCTTTATCCTGCCCTCTTGATCCAAAAACTGGGGGTACGTTTCCTTTTTCTAGAGGCTAAGTTGATGCTTCTCCTAGTAATACCCCGGGTAAACCACTTCTTCGATGTTTCTGGTGGTTCAGGAAATTGTTTTGCAAGTCAGGTGACAAAGTTTGAAACTTGGCCAACACTTCGTCATAACTTATAACTCCTCTGTACATGTCGTCACAAGGGGATTGTTCATGTTCGTATGCTTTCAGATTGCAGTTACCTTGGTGATTACCCACAATTTTATAGGGATCATATTTCCCGTGATCAAGATTTAACAACTTTATCTCTCCTAGTGCGGCTTCCTCAACCTTGAAATGCCCTAGATTGATTAGCGAATATTTCCCAATCTGCATAGGGATAATAGGCCAGAATATCTTTTGGTCCATTTTTAGTTCATTCCCAATGCCACCTATTACTATCTGATGAGCCACCTCCCTGCATACCAGTCTATCAGGGAGGGATTTTGGTAGTGCGTGGGGAGGGATTGAACATCCGAAAACCCTAATGTAGGAAAATTTTTGTTCTATAAACCAATGAGCGACGGCCTTGAGACTTTCCATGACTGACTAAAAAATATGGGGAGGCTCGCAGCCATACAACATTTGGTGCACCGGAATCACCACGAAGTGGCAGATTTCATAGAAGGAATCCTTAGCATTTTCTTCCCACAACTTAGAATAATATTCATGAATGGGTTTATTGGAGGTTGGATTCCAAATCCAATTCATCAGAGGGAAAGGGGTCATGAAGCATATGGCATCCATGATGTAGGAAGACATATAGAAGGCCACTGGTTGGCCCTTGGATTTTGCATTTTGGTACTTTGTTACCTCCTTAGATAAATTGTCTAATAGGATTTTGTCCCAGTTGAAACTAAAACCTTGAGTTGCTTCATGAAGAAGAGGTACCCATGCCACAGGGAAATGAGTGGGGATTTTCTTTCCGAAGAGTCTACAAAGCATCATGGCTACATATCCCATGTATTCATTTAGTGAGGTTGTGGCATATTTCCCATGAGTATCGACCCTGAACTTTGTTGGCACTCCCCACCAGTCCATAATTATATCAAGGTATGTCTGATCTGCCTTTGCGCATTCCTTTCTTTGGAATTTCGCTATGAATTCAACATTATAAATATACTTAGGATTCGGGGATAGCATGTATATTACTTGTATATGTTCCGGCCTGAAGGAACCGATGACGACCCCATGGCTGTCTAGAATGATCCTTGTCTTTGCATCTGCTATCTCTAAGGCCCAATATATCATGTCATTATATGGAATGAGCCATGGGTGTGCTACTATTTTTTGAAGTTCAGACTCTGCTATGTCCTAGAGTTTGTTCTCAAAATCATGCGGGGAGTTCTTAGTTTCATAATCTAGATTCTCGAAGATTTGCCTCCAAGATTTGATAGAATCAATAGCGTGGGGTGTGGTATCAGCTATGACATCTCCTTCTATACCTATGCTTTCAGCAGTTCCCTCAACTTTCTTAAGTACCCTCTTAGGTGCCATAGTGTTCGCACTAGATTGAAAACCTGTTTGCAGACGAGAAAATCTATAAGCCTGGATGAATACAACTCACCCATGATTGTAAAAGATAAGAATAAAATTTGAAATGCAGAGCTGTAGTTCTTTTAACTCATCCTTTAATGGACGTACTGAGATGAGAAGTAAGACTTTAATGTTTTAAATGAAGAACATGAGCTCAAAGATATGCATTTAAACTTAAAAATCTTAATTCGTCCTGTTAGAGATATTATCATATATCAGCGTTTTCAACTTGGAGTTTCAGAATGACTTTTTCTTAAAACGTCGAATCTCGAAGTCCGAAATAAGTTTAGTGATTATTAATCATGCTTTAAAATGACTTAGTTCAAGTTTAAGACTTTGTTTTAGAGTTTATGATTTCGCAATTTAGAGTTTCGGGGATCACGTACACAAGAGATATGTCATATGCAACCCCCGAATGTGAAAAGTGTATAGCTTAAAATGGACGTTAATCATTTGTATTAAAACCTTGATTAATAAATATTATCCATGATTAAGACTTTCGAAAATCAGGAATCGGGAATTCGCAGAACTATATTTCAAGAGCACTTTGTTACTGGGAAACTCGAAAGTCCGAAAGGTTTAAAATTCATTGATCGTGATTAAGGGTTTAATTAATCATACTTAAAGGTACTTTGAGAATAAGCACATTTGTATTTATAACATTCGTTTCCCCTTATATATATATCTATATATATATATCTATATATATATATATATATATATATATATATATATATATATATATATA
>ML778539.1:1035849-1093602 GCA_009831015.1 Picea engelmannii | reverse complement strand
GGGAGTTGTGAGCAGGTATATGAACAATCCAGGTAAAGAACATTGGGAGGCAGTAAAGTGGATTCTCAGGTATTTGAGAGGTACTACTACACATGCATTGTGTTTTGGAGGTTCAAACACTTTTCTACAGGGATATGTTGATTAAGATATGGCAGGTGATAAAGACAACAGGAGGAGCACCACAGGGTATGTTTTTACTATAGGTGGAACAATAGTAAGTTGGATTTTGAAACTGCAAAATGTTGTTTCACTTTCAACAATAGAGGCAAAGTATGTTGCTGCTACAGAGGCTAGTAAAGAGATGATTTGGTTACAAAGGTTTATGTAGGAATTGGGAAAGAAGCAGGAGAACAGTAGGTTGTACTGTAACAGTCAGAGTGCCATTCACCTTGCAAAGAACTCATCCTTCCATTCAAAGACTAAGCATATATAGTTGAGGTACCACTTCATACGATCCACCTTGGAACATGGACAATTGAAGATGGAAAAGATACACACTAGCCAGAATCCTGCAGACATGTTAATAAAGGGAGTAACCAAAGAGAAATTGAGTTCTTGCTCAGTTTCAGTTGGTCTTCAAGAATGAAGATGAAGATGAGAAATTTTCCAGGTCCAAGAAGGTTCAGAGTCCAGCATATACAACAATGGTGGAGTTGTTGATATCAGTCTCCAAGTGGGAGATTGTTGGTTGTGGAGCCTAATTATCTTCCTGATTTATTGGTCTTTTACTTTCAGCTGTGTTTATACCCCATGAAGTATTTACACCCCAAAAGTATATACAGTCTTCCACGCGAGGGAGTGCAGAGGGGGGGGTACCCCCTCTGCGGGGTCTGGGGGGCCTATCCCCCCGGGTGGGGGGTCTGGGGGCAAGCGGGCCCCCAGCGGGGGTTTGGGGGCAAAGCCCCTGAAGCAAAAATTGCCTTATAAAAGTATATTGTAATTTCATTGTAATTCTGGACCATTCATTATAAGGTCACATATCTAACTGTAGAGATTATGTTAGGGTTTTTTCCCCTAGAAGGCAACCCTCCTTTATGAGGGAAATGCATTGCGGCTATGGTTGGTGGTGAACATTGTATTCTGAGAGAGGAGACTGTGAGAAAAGAAGAGGAAGTTACAACGGGTTTTTCTGTAGGTTGTATCCCTTCATTTTGATGGATAATAATAAAGAAATGACCTGGCAATTTCTCTGGTGGACGTAGCCCACACTGGGTGAACCACGTAAATCCGTGTCTCTCTTGTATTGTGTATCTTCTATGTTTTGTTTCCACATTTGTTTTATTTTATTGCTCTGTGGTCCTGTTTTTCTAACAGTCTGCACTCTCTCTTCCATCTCGCCGAGGCTTATTTTTAGGGATTGAATTTCTTTCTTATCCCCAGCTCTGGCCTGGTCCAGACCTTTATTTATACCTTATTGAATCTTTTTTTCAGACTCCTTTAATTGGCCTTGTAGTTTAGCGATCATAAGGTTTCTCTGTCTCAGACGTGCTTTCATATTTTCAATCTTCTTCCTCTAAATGTTGCCCGTCTATTATGATTTTGTGCCTCTTGACCATTTCATTTTCCCTTTGATGCATTTCCTGCTTCAACATTGCCTTTCTCTTCTTACTAAAAAAATAATCAGATGGAGGAATCTCTTCTCTGGAGATGGGCTCAAGGTCACTAACATATAGGGTTCCCAACTGGGGGAAATCGAAAGTGGATTGTAATGGAGTCAAAGAGGCGATGGGAGAACCTAGTTCTGTAGATCTTACCTCCTTTGTTGCTTTGGGGGTATTACCATGAATTGCAGATGATGAAGGGAAATCTAGTTTATCAGACATTGGGGGTGACTGAGACCCTTTTTCCATTCCTGAGTTCTCTACCTTTTGTCCTTTTGTTTTTCGTGGAGAATCTTCGGTCTCTTCTGGAATTCTCTTTGTACTTTATTTATCTTTCCCTCCTGATCCAAAACCTGGGGGTACGTTTCCTTGTAATGGAGGCTGAGTTGATGCTTCTCCTAGTAATACCCTGGGTAAACCACTTCTCTGATGTTTCTAGAAGTTCAGGAAATTGTTTTGCAAGTCAGGTGACAAAGTTTGAAACCTGGCCAGCACTTTGTCATAACGTATAACTCCTCTGAACATGTCATCACAAGGGGAGTGTTCATGTTCGTATGCTTTCATATTTCAGCTAACTTGGTGATTACCCACAATTTTATAGGGATCATATTTCCTGTGATCAAGGTTTAGCAACTTTATCTCTCCTAATGCGATTGCCTCAACCTTGGAATGCCCTAGATTGAGTAGTGAATATTTCCCAATCTGCATAGGGAAAATAGGCCAGAATATCTTTAGGGCCATTTTTAGTTCATTCCCGATGCCACCTATTACTATGTGATGAGCCACCTCTCTACATACCAGTCTATCAGGGAGGGATTTTGATAGTGCGTGGAGAGGGATTGAACATCCAAAAACCCTAATGTAGGAAAACATTTCTTCTATAAACCAATCAGCGATAGCCTTGAGACTTCCATGAATGACTCAGAAATATGGGGAGGCTCGTAGCCATACAACATCTGGCGCAACGGAATCACCACAAAGTGGTAGATTTCATAGAAGGAATCCTTAGCATTTTCTTCCCACAACTTAGAATAATATTCATGAATGGGTTTATTGGAGTTTGGATTCCAACTTCAATTCATCATAGGGAAAGGGGTCATGAAGCATATGGCATCCATGATGTAGGCGGACATATAGAAGGCCACTGGTTGGCCCTTGGATTTTGTGTTTTGGTAATCTGTTACCTCCTTAGATAAATTGTCTGATAGGATTTTGTCCCAGTTGAAACTAAAACCTTTAGTTTCTTCATGAAGAAGAGGCACCCATGCCGCAGGGAAATGAGTGGGGATTTTCTTTCCGAAGAGTCTGCAAAGTATCATGGCTACATATACCAGGTATTCATTTAGTGAGGCTATGGCATATTTCCTGTGAGTATCGACCCTAAACTTCGCTGACACTCCCCACCAGTCTCTAATTATATCAGGGTATGTCTGATCTGCCTCTGCACATTGATTTCTTTGGAATTCGGCTATGAATTAAACATTATAAATATACTTAGGATTAGGAGATAGCATGTACATTACTTGTATATGTTTCAGCCTGAAGGAACTGATGACAACCCCACAACTGTCCATAATGCTCCTTGTCTTCACGTCTTCTCTCTCTAAGGCCCAATATATCATGTCATTATATGGCATGAGTCATGGGTGTGCTGCTATTTTGTGAAGTTCAGACTCAGATATGTCCCAGAGTTTGATCTCAGAATCATGCGTGAAGTTCTTAATTTCGTAATCTATATTCTCGAAGATTTGCCTCCAAGATTTGATAGAATCAATAGTGCGGGGTGTGGTATCAACTACGACATCTCCTTCTATACCTGTTCTTTCAGTAGTTCCCTCAACTTTCTTAAGTACCCTCTTAGGTGCCATAGCATTCACACTAGATTGAAAACCTTTTTGTAGACGAGAAAACCTGGATGAATACAACTCACCCGTGATTGTAAAAGATAAGAATAAAATTTGAAATAGAGTTGTAGTTCTTTTAACTCATCCTTAAATGGACGTACTGAGACGGGCAGTAGGACTTTAATGTTTTAAATGAAGAAGATCAACACAAATATATGCATTTAAACTTAAAAATCTTAATTCGTCCTATTATGGATATTATCATATATCGGCGTTTTCAACTCGGAGTTTCAAAATGACTGTTTCTTAAAACGCCGAATCTCGAAGCCTGAAATAAGTTTAGTGATTACTAATCATGCTTTAAAATGACTCAGTTAAAGTTTAAGACTTTGTTTTAGAGTTTATGATTTCGCAATTCAGAGTTTCAGGGATCACGTACCCAAGAGATATGTCATATGCAACCCCCGAATGTGAAAAGCGAATAGCTTAAAACGGACGTTAATCATCTGTATTAAAACCTTGATTAATCAAGATTAGCCATGATTAAGACTTTCGGAAATCGGGAATCGATAATTCACAGACCTATATTTCAAGAGCACTTTGTTACTGGGAAACCCGAAACTCCGAAAGGTTTAAGATTCAGTGATCATGATTAATTGTTTAATTAATCACACTTAAAGGTACTTTGCAAATAAGCACATTTGAATTTATAACATTTGTTTCCCCTTATATATATATAACAAAATTATAACCCCTTTCGGAAAATCGACACCGGGACTTTGGAGTTGTGAACTTTATTGACTGCTTTATGAAACGTCGAACTTCGAATCGTGAAAGGTTTCATTTTGTCCCCCTTTTTTTCCTTTTAATATTAGGGCGGCTCCATACTAGGAAAAACAAATGAAGTCTTTGGTTAGAGATAAAAATTCATACCTTGTTTTAACATAGGCTCCAATTAGGGACCTCATCTCCTTGTGGGAGGAGGAGAACGTGTAGACTTAGTGCCTTTATTGGGTACATGGGGTCAGTCATTCCAGTCTGTAAAACATGTCTAGAGAAAGATCAACCAGGAAGAAAAGGATCTAAACCACCACCTCAGAAAACTTTTCAAAACTAAAACATTCGACAATCTCGAATCAGGCTCTCATAGATTCCCTTTCTAAAATCAACCTTAGATTTGCGCAAGATAATCAAAACCAAATTAATCATTCCATCCAGTTTTATGTGACGGAATTTGCATCGAGGTAAAGTAATTCCATATTTCTTTAAAATAGGGAACTCCATAAGCTTATAGTGTACATCTAGCATGAAAAAGGAAAAATTACCAGAGCATCTTGCAGTTCGTGTATAATAGCCTTGTCAGATATGTAGATGTTGCTTCACTGCCAGCGAGCCTGTTCAGTACCCCGGTGAAGTTATCAGATTTTTCGCATTCAATTTCCTTACACCACATCATTATTTTCTAGCATTTAAATTCTGAGATGAGGGCAATCATATAATGAATTTCCTTTCATCATCTCTTTAGACTAGATGGGGGTAATCAATAATGAATTTCCTTTCACCATCTGTATGTATATATTTTATTATGAAGTGGGCAATCCATCAGTATGTAATATACTCAACGGTCTGTCAACTTATTTAAAAATCTCTGGGTTAATCTTCTTTCTGGCTTTCAGACACTTTTGGCTTCAGAGAGAAAATGGGGGGAAACTCATTAATGTTTCTTATTGATTTTCCTCGAGTGAAAATGATCAATTTATTCCTTCTGGAAAGACTAAAGAGGTTGGGATTAGCCCGGACATACTTTCGGTTCAGTCAAAGTTTAGGAGAAACATAGAAATTTTCATATCTTCGTTTTGAAAGTTAGTCTGAACGCTTCCGAAGTTGAGACGAGACCCTTTTCTTTCCTCTAGAGGCTTATGGGAAAGTAACCAGGGTTAGATGAAGAGCAGGTTTAGTCATGATCAAGGAGGAAGGGTAAAAAAGCTTTGATAACTTAGTAGTTCAAGCGAATTTTTTTTTTATTTTTTTTAGATCTTTATTTTTTTTTTATCTCGAAATTACTGTATTAATCATCGGTGTCCCTTAAAACATTTTAACCTGCATTCTCAATTCAGATTTCATACCTTGATTGCTCTTTGTATTTTCAGCCAGAAGCTCATTTACTTATTACCTTTTGGGAAGTATTTATCATGATTATTCATGCAAGTTACCCTTTTAGTGTAGTTGATCTTCTGGATCTTGAATACTTTTCCTAAAATTAAAACGGCATAATAACTGTCTGAGACTCATATAAATCAGAAAGTTCCTGCGAACTACTAGATTTTGGATTTTTTTGTATCTACATTTTGTAAAGTTTTTTTTTAGATCTTTTTTTTTTTTTTTTTTTTATCTCGAAATTACTGTATTACTCATCGGTGTCCCTTAAGACATTTTAACCTGCATTCTCGATTTAGAGTTCATACCTTGATTATTCTTTGTATTTTTAGCCAGAAGATCATTTACTTATTACCTTTTGGGAAGTATTTATCATGATTATTCATGCAGGTTACCCTTTTGGTGTAGTTGATCTTCTGGATTTTCAATACTTTTCCTACAATTAAAATGGCATAATAATTGTCAGAGACTCATACAAATCGGAAAGTTCTTGTGAACTGCTAGATTTTGGATTGTTTTGTATGTACATTTTCTAAAGTTTTTTTTTTTTTTTTAGCAAAATAAAACCTACCGAAGGAAACGTAACTATAAAGAAAACAAGAAAACAAACATGTATGTACAATGAGTTTTCAGAAACATATTATTGCATGTAGTGTTTAAGGTATCTCCCATTTACAGGGGTGCTAAGAATATCTCCATCGATATATTCTAATGAAAAAACATTTTTTCCCTCTGAGGCCAAAATTCTATAAGGGCCAGACCATATCGAATCGAACTTGTCGTGTTTTCCAGTTTCTTCTCTCATGGCTTCCCATTTTAGTACCAGATCTTCGGGGAGGAAATCTCTATCCTTATATTTTTGATCGAATAAAGCCTTCATTTTATCCTGATATCTCTGCATCTTTTCGTTTACTTCGGCTCTATTTTGCTGAACTTCAACCAGTTGGTTTTCCCTCCTGGTAATGTCGTTAGGTTCTTCGTTTGAATCTTGCCAAAGTTTCATTACTGGCAGAGAAAGATTGATTCGTAAGATGACATCGGTGCCATATTCCATCTGAAAAGGGGAAATCCCAATTGACCTTTTGGCACTTATCTTGTTAGCCCATAGAGCATATTTCAAATGGATATGCCACACTTTCTTTCTCTCAGTCAAGACCTTTTTTATCACGATTATCAGACTTTTATTAGATGACTCAACTAAACCATTACCTTGTGGATAATAAGCTGTGGAGTATCCTAATATGATGTTAAATTTTTGGCAAAAGCTTATCATAGCCATTGATTTAAATGCTTGCGCATTATCAGTGACTATCTTTCGGGGACGGTTGAATCTGGATAAAATATTTTCTTCTAGAAAATGGATTACTACCGTCACGGTTCTCGTGGGAATAGCTTCCACCCACTTAGTAAAATAGTCCGTTGCAGTTGGAATCCACTTGTGTTGAGCACTGGAATATGGATGAATTTCTCCGATGAAATCAAGGCCCCATTGCTGAAAAGGAGCTTCGGTTTTAACTGGAACTAGAGGTAAAGTTGAGACTTTATGTTTAGCTATAAACAACTGACAGGGAGTACAAGTTCAGACTTTGGAATTTACATCTGTGAATAGTTTGGGCCAGTAATATCAAGCTCTTAAGATTTTATAAGTTGTATCTCGCCAAGCATGGTGTCCTCCACACACTCCCTCATGGAACTCATTTATAACCTTTTCAGTTTCGGTCTCGACTAAATAGCTCAACAAGAAACCCAGGGGATCTTTCCAATATAATTTTTCGTTTGTAATACAATATTTTGTAGCATGTAGCTTCAGTGTCCTAGTTTTAAATGGGGTTAGCTCACTGGGACATTGAAGAGTCAAGAGGTAAAAAACAATATCACGGTACCAAAATGAAGTAGAAAACCTATCTTGAATTTCAACTGTAGGTGTAGTGAAATCGAGTTCATCTATCTCTAGAAAACCCTCATCCTTTTGAGCTGATTTATCCCAAGTGCCTACAAGTTTTATTCGACTAGCAATTTAGCCAGACCTTGGCCTTTAATGAGTTTTGTTGGTTTGACTTCCAGATTGAACTCTTGAATCTTAGCTATCCATCTGCCTCTTCGCCCATCACTATCTGTCTGAACCAGTATGTCTTTAACAGAACTTGTAGGAACATAGGCTATGATTTTCGAGTGTAATACGTACGTTCTAAAATCCTTGAGAGCCTTCACCATTGTGTAAGCTTGTTTTTCTAGTATATTGTATTTCAACTCAGCATCTCTCAGACTTTTACTGGAAAAAAAATAGGTTGTTCAAAGCCTTCTTCATTTTTCTATAACAGTATAGCTGTGATAGTGTGTTCGGAAGAGAAGGAAAAAATTAGAAACTCTTTTGTGTAATCAGGACTTGCCAAGACTGGTGCTTCACTGATAACTTTCTTGATTCATTGAAAATATGTTTTGGCTTCACTTGTCCACTTTGTCTCACTGTTCTTTTTTAACATATCTGTGATTAGCTTCACAATTTCAATGAAGTTAGGGATGGATCTTCTCAAGAAATTTATTTTTCCTAAGAAAGACTGAATTTCTTTTACATTTCTAGGGATGTTTATAGTATCTATTGCTTTGATTCTTTTGGGATCAATTTTGATTCCATATTTAGACACTATATGACCTAAAATCTTACCTTCTCGCATAGAAAAATGAGATTTTTTGGGATTAAGGGACAAACCAAATTTACGACATTTCTCGAAAGTTTGCTTCAGGTGCACTAGATGTTCTGCATCAGATTTGGAAAAAATAGTTAGATCATCAAGATAGATAACAACAAACTTGTCTTTCTCACCCATGAAGGTGATGTCCATGGCTCACTGGAAGGTTTCCCCTGCATTCATTAAACCGAAAGACATTTTATCGTACATGAAGGTGCCCCAAGGGGTAGTGAAAGCAGTTTTTTCCTTATCATCTTGGTGTACTGCAATCTGATTGTAACCTGAAAAACCATCAATCATTGACATTCTGTTAGCTCCAACTACTTTCTCTAAAAATTAATCTATCTTAGGCAATGGATAATTATCCTTGAGTGACAATCGGTTCAGGTTCCTAAAATCAACACACAGTCTGATTTTGCCATTTTTTTTTCTTACTGGAACTAAATTAGCTACCCACTCAGAATATCTTAGTGGGATGATGATTTTGGTGTGTAGGAGTTTTTTAACTTATTTTTCTATCACTGGTAGCAGCATAGGGTTTATCTGTCTGAGTTTCTACTTAAAAGGCTTGACACCAGCTTTCAAAGGAATTTTGTGTTCTATTACAGTAGTGTCATAAGTTCACAATTTGTCATAGGACCAAGCGAAAACGTCCTTGTATTGTCTGAGCAATTATACATACCTACTTTTGATTTCTGGGGACAAATACTTGGATAGCTTCACCAATCGAGGATTTTCTTTTGTACCTACATCGCAGTCCTCAACCTCCTCCAGCTGAGGTTGTAAAGTGGATCTTAAAGGGATGTCATCTTGATTAAATAACCTTTCCAAGGGAATGAGGCCCTTGGGGATCTGGTTGTTTTTTAGAACAACCATTCAGTGATTAGCGATTTTATCGTTGAACTCCTGGGGGTCCTCCCCTTCCTGCATGATCCAAATAGGATCACTTTGGTTTTCTTGGTCGGCATGCGTTTCGGCAAACTCATCTATTGATTCTAAAAATTTGCGAAGTTGTTCATCATCCTCAAAAACTTGTCAATGTTGTATGTTATTTGGTATGGAAGGCATGTGTCTCATTTGTATATGGTACTTCAGTTTAAAAGAAGTGGGGGGTGTGAATGTTGAGGTTGCTTTGGCTAACGCATCAACCTGTTGGTTTTCATTTCTTGGAATGTAGTGAACCTTGACAGAGGAGAAGAAATTTTTTATCAGATCCCAGATGAAATTCCTGTAAGACCTCAACCTAGGATGTTTGGCCTGGTATTGTCGGTTTACCTATTTTACGATTAGCTTAGCATCACCAAAGACTTTGAGTTTTTTTATTTTCATTCTCCTAGCGGCTTCTAACCCTAACACTAAGGCTTCATACTCGCATACATTATTAGTGTGGTCCACATTCCATTGTAGCCTATAGGAAAAGGGGATTATGAATTGATTATTGGGAGCCACAAGGAGTTCCCCAGCTTTAGCTCCAAAGTAGGATGAAATGCCGTCAAAAAACATTTTCCACGCACCAGTGCTATATACATCCTTTTTAATTTTTTCTTTTTCTATTTTCTCTTCTATACAACTTTCGTCTATACATACATCAATATCATTATCAATGGATAAAATACAATTACCTAAATCTTGATTGGAAATATATATATAGGGCAGTTGTTCGGGTTGTGTGGATCACTCACCATGAATGCCAACCTGGTTTCTCTGTATAGGCGCGTGAACTGTCCTCCAAGAACTGGAATCGTAGCATACATCATGTCAAGCTGGAGAGATCCTCCAATATTGGTGCCCAAGGACCTGGATAATAGCATACCATATTTCGGGGGGATATCAGCAACCACTACGTCCATTAGAATTATTTTTGCAGGTATTTGTGCCAGATTTACTACCAAGTCTTTAATCATGCCTATACATTTAACTTTTATTGAATCGAATGAATATAATTCTCCATAAGGTCTAGTGATTTCAAGACCCAATTTATCCATAATGTCTTTAGGCATTAAATTGTGGGATGCTCCAGAATCTAGCATGCAGTTATGGAGTAGGTGGTCGAACAAGGTTAACGTGATATAGAAGGGGTGACAGTGTCTTTGGTGCCTTCGAAATGTGGACCGAAAACTATGTTTGGCTTGTCATCTTCTAAGTTAATGACATCGACTTGGTTTTCATTTTCTGAAAAGCTAATCATCTTGGCAATTTGTTTTTTGTATATGGGGTTTTTTGCCAGTTCGACCAGAGGTATAGGAATCTTGATTTTGTTTATTTCACTTTCCAAACTAAAATTTCCCATGGCTCTGTCACTTTCTATGTTTTGGACTTCCATTACCTTCTTTTCATGTTTCTTTTGTGGTGTGGATTTGGTTTCACCTCCAGGGACATGTGTTTTCATGGTGGGTGTTCCTACCGACTTTGGCCTAATAGGCTGCGTGTCAGCGGTGTTGGTTTTCACAGTCTTCTTCTCAACAGTTTTTGGGGCCGCTTCGTCTTCTTTGCCCCTTGGCAGGATCCTTTTTGTTGGGGTAGATGGAAGACTCTTATTTCTAGGTCTTAAATTGTATTTTTGGTGCAGTTAGGCTATTATATTGTCTGCAATACCCTGATAGGTAAAATATTCAGAAGTGATGTTGCTTACATCATTTTCTGATCTATTTTGCTTATTTAAGGATTTTTCATAATCTTGTCTCGATAAATAGGGTTGTAAACTATCATCACTAAGATTATTTATATCCTCATATAACTCTTCAAAATCTTCTAGGTCTTCCCCTCCAATGAAATTTTCACCCTTGAAGGGGGTTGGGATTTTTTTATCCTCATTCTTAATTAGTTTTTGTGGGGCTTGAGGATCTAGATTCCTTCTGAAATATTTCCTAAGAAAATGATCCTTTTTTTTATTTATCGAGTTCCATTTTTGAGATCTTATTTGACAACTCCCTAATTATCCTTGCCATCTCATTTATTTTATCTCCCGAGGATTTCCCCAGTCCAGAGAATCCACCTTGTTCTTTGAATTTTTTATTTTCTTTGTTTCTGGTTTCTACTTTGGATTTTAGTGTTCCTGATGCCATCATGTTCGATTCAATTTCTAGGGCATCATCTTGCATCTTGGTGAGATCTACTGATCTCCTTTCTGTTAATAATAGAGAGAAATCGAGGTCAAAGGCTCCAACGAAAGTTATTTTCGTTGCGGGTTGAAAAGGTTTGACCTCGACCGATATTTTATTATACAACTTGTTAAACCTTTGAGTGAACTCAAGAACTGATTCTAAGCTTTTCTTTCTGAGAGCCCCAAATTCAGTTAGGTAATAGAGGTGGTCTCTCCTTTCTCCCCATTGTCTGATAAAATCGTTTTCAAGATCTTCGTAAGACCTTACAGATCCCATTGCTAGGGCTCAAAACTAGGTCCTCACCTATCCTTCGAAAGTATGAATGAGGATTCTAGAGTAGACATCTTCGTGCTCGATTCCGAGGATGTCAAAAAATTGGTCAAAGAAATTGATGTGTTCTTGTGCAGTTAAATCTCCTTCCCCTGTGAATTTGGGAAGACTTTTCATGTAATTTTCTGGAAGGTCGTGTAGGGGAACTGGGAGGACAAGAGGGGCATATCTGGAAGCCACCTTAGCAAATATTTGAGGGAATGGTACTTGGCCACCTACTTCTCCTCCTGCTGCACCACCTACGACACCACCTCCACCTCCCACACCTTCATGCGCAACCATTGATGGATTTGAGGTTGAAACTCAGAGTGTATGAGGAGAAAGCTCACGGAAGCTTGGTAGATTTTGGGTTGTGCTTGAATGTGATAGAAAGGTTGTGGGTAACTGATCGTCAAGGAAAAAGAAACTAGAGAAAGAAGGCCCAAGAGGAAAATAACTTGTTTCTCCAGACTCATAAGATGAATATATCAGATAATCAACGGGGGTTAAATTAGGATACACAAGGCATTCGTCAGAGTGCTTGGTAGTAGGAGTGTTCACTTCAGGAAAAGAGAACATATCAATTGAAAGGGGGAGGGAGACGGATCTCTCAAGTATTCCCCTGATGTTTGACTATGTAGAATTAGGTTGACAGATGGTATGTGTCGGTGAAACAATTTGTCTAAGGGTTCTTCGTGATTTTAAAATATTTTTCAGATTAGAAACTGGTGAAGTTTGTTTGTCATCTAGGTTCTTCCTGGTATTCTTTTGGCTCAAAGTCATCTTATTTATCGTGGAGTCGCCAAGTGAAAGATGAAGGTATCCTTAAAATTTTTTTGATATTTTTTCACTATCAAAGAAAGAAAATGTCAATGTCGTTCTTCCCAGGGAAAAGATTCATTTCTTCACTCCCTGGCAATGCTGCCAAAAAGATGTTGTTCCTGAGTTTATACTTTAAGGCTCTAAAGTATACCGTCAAAGCATTTGATACGAGTAAAGAAAGTTAAGGTAGACAAAGTTGGCTTTGAAGGATAACCACTATGGTTGGTTCCTTAACTGTCTCTGTTGAGCTTCCCAGTTTTCTTGGATGCTTATGTCTCGTTGAATGGCTTCCCATGAGCGTTCTAATTTGACCCAGCTATTAGTTGTTTGCAAGATAATGTTAAATAAATTTAGGGAAATGCTAGTTTGATCAGAAAGATCGGGTTCTATATTAGGTTGTCTTAAGCCGGGCACAATCATGAGGAATAATGGTTGGAAGAAGTCTTAAACTTTGTTCAATAAAGTGTGTTGCTTTCTGATTTTGATTATAAGAGAAGAAAATTCAAACACAGATTAATATTCAATAGATCAGAGGTCATTTCCTGTTCCTGAGTTAGATTTTAAAGATGTGATATTGATGAATGAAAAACACAAAATCGTTTAACAAAAATGAGGCATCAATCATGGAAGAATCTCACTTTGTAGCGAGGAAATATGAAAGACAAGAGGACTCTAATGAAACAAAAACCATTGCAACCTAAATAATCTACAGGTCTTGAAACTGCTGACAACAGGTACAGAGGAAAAACTGTAAATAATTAGATAACCCAACGACTCGAACCAATAGTAAATATTAAGCTAAATTATTGTTTGAAATTTCATCAAAGATACACATAAGAAAAAATACTATGAGCAAAAACAAAGGGAACACATAGATCAGTATTGACAAGATCCGGAATCTTTTTTTTGCATTCTTATTTATCACTGTAAAAAGTTTCTCCCATACAATGGCCACCAAAAATCTCTTTCTTAGTTCCAAAAATTTACATTTATACAAAATTTCCAACCCTTGGTAGTTGGGGAATCTTCTAATTTATAGGAACTATCTATTTATCGTTAATAAGATGAAAACTATTTTACAAGATTTTCTTTATCTTTCGTTTATTTTCATAGCTACACTTCTCAAAATGATACTTTATTTCTATGTTGAAGACTCTCCTTCTTTTTCTCTAACACATTCTATGCATTTGTTGAGGAAAGGTGTAGACGTTTTGGGAGGCTCTAGGAACTCCTTTGCTTCGAATAGATATACCTTTCTTTGTATCTTTGGGAAATAGTCTTCAACTCTTTTATCTACAAACTTTATTGACTTCAATTTTAAGTTGGGCTAAATCAACAACCTATTGATTAAGGTGACATCCATTTCTTTTAGCTGTGAAATCTCGATATGGATCTCACTTAGATCTTCTTTAAACTTTAATTGGTGTCTCGCAATATTTATTTTCCCTAGTAGCCCTGCGCAATTGTCCTTCCCAATGTTTAATGACCATTTGTCTAAGAGATCGAAAACCTCTTCACAGCCATCATTGATTTCTTTAACTATTCTTTTGCTTCCCATACTTTGAGCATAATGTCACCTCTGATTTTCTTTGTGGCTGATAATTTTGTAGTTTTGTATGTCTCTTCGTTCATTGAACATATGATTTCCCTTTGAAGGGCGACCCTTACTGCTTTAGCTTCTTTTTCCTTCATGATGATGTTATCAAAAGAATTGCTTGCTTCATGGAAGTAATTCTGGAGCATCTCTATCTTGGAAATCAATTTATGTTGTTCAACTTCTAGCTCTGCATGCACTTCCAGTGACTGGGCCTGGAAAACTTTCATATCTATGACTAGATTTTCAATTGCCTTTAATTTTGTTTGTAATTGATTTATGATTTCTTTTTACGTTTGAATTGTCTGCACTCTTTCTTCCATCTCGCTGAGGCTTGTTTTCAGGGATTGAATTTCTTGCTTATCCTTGGCTCTGGCCTGGTCCAGACCTTTATTTATACCTTCTTCAATATTTTTTTCAATCTCCTTTAATTGGCCTTGTAGTTTAGCAATCATGAGGTTTCTTTGTCTCAGACGTGCTTTCATATTTTCAACAGTGAACTGGTTAGCTGTGGCTAATGCTCCCATAGAACCAACTACTTTGGTAGTGAAATCTTCTTCCTCTAAGTTCTTCCCGTCTATTATGATTTTGTGCCTCTTTACCATTTCATTTTCCCTTTGATGCATTTCTTTCTTCAAAACTTCCTTTCTCTTCTTACGGAAAAAATAATCAAATGGAGGAATCTCTTCTTTGGAGATGGGCTCAAGGCCACTAACGTATAGTGTTCCCAGCTGGGGGAAACCGAAAGTGGATTGTAATGGAGTCAAAGAGGTTATGGGAGCACCTAGTTTTGTAGATATTACCTCCTCTGTTGCTTTAGGGGTATTACCATGAATTAAACATGATGAAGGGAAATCTGGTTTATCAGACACTGGGGGTGTCTGAGACCCTTTTTCCATTCCTAAGTTCTCTGCCTTTCAGCAATTCCCTGGACTTTCTTAAGTACCCTCTTAGGTTCCATAGCGTTCACACTAGATTGAAAACCTGTTTGCGGACGAGAAAATCTATAAGCCTGGATGAATACAACTCACCCGTGATTGTAAAAGATAAGAATAAAATTCGATATACAGAGTTGTAGTTATTTTAACTCATCCTTTAATGGACATACTAAGATAGGCAGTAGGACTTTAATGTTTTAAATGAATAAGATGAGCTCAAAGATACGTATTTAAACTTAAAAATATTAATTCGTCCTGTTACGGATATTATCATATATCGGTGTTTTCAACTTGGAGTTTCGAAATGACTGTTTCTTAAAACACCGAATCCCGAAGCACGAAAGAAGTTTAGTGATTACTAATCATCCTTTAAAATGACTTAGTTCAAGTTTAAGACTTTGATTTAGAGTTTATGATTTCACAATTCGGAGTTTTGGGGATCACGTACCCAAGAGATATGTCATATGCAACTCCAGAATGCGAAAAGTGAATAGCTTAAAACAGATGTTAATCATCTATATTAAAACCTTGATTAATCAAGATTAGCCATGATTAAGACTTTCAAAAATCGAGGATCAGGAATTCGTAGACCTATATTTCAAGAGCACTTTGTTACTGGGAAACTTGAAACTCCGAAAGGTTTAAGATTCACTGATCGTGATTAAGGGTTTAATTAATCATACTTAAAGGAACTTTGCGAATAAGCACATTTGGATTTATAACATTCATTTCCCCTTATATATATATATATATATATATATATATATATATTTAAAACAAAATTAAAACCCCTTTCGGAAAATTGGCACCGGGACTTTGGAGTTGTGAACTTTATTGACTACTTTATGAAAGGTTGAACTCCGAATCGCGAAAGGTTTCATTTTTCCCCCCTTTTTTTTCTTCTAATATTAGGGTGACTCCATACTAGGAAAAAAAAAATGAAGTCTTTGGTTAGAGATAAAAATTCATACCTTGTTTCAACAAAGGGGGCAGTGCCTCCGTTCGAAGAAGATGCTTTGCCTGTTGGTAGATGCCAAAGGATTTCCATGAAACTATCCATCATCTCGTTCCTCTGTTGCATGAGGGATTCCCCAATCAACAATTTGAAAGGATCTCTTGTCCCGTCATCTTTCTTTTCTCCTGCCATGAGAGGCCGCTTGGGCATGCGAGAGTTTTTGTCCTCAAGAGAAAAAAGCTTGAGACCCACGTATTTGTACTCCAACCTCGTTCGGGACATGCATTAAGATGACAAGGAGAAGACCGCACTGATACCAATGATCCGGATTTTATGAGCAGAACGAAATGAATACAGATTATTCACAGGTTCTTAACACAAAATAACAGAGATACAGTAAAACTAGTTTTCTATTCAATAAAGAAATAAGCTAGAAACTATAAAATGCAGCAGCAACAAGCTTGCTGGAATGGTGGCATCTTATCCCTGAGAAGATATGTGACAGATGCACTCATTCACAAGAAGATGATTACAGTGAGGCTCTGAAGGCCTTTTTACAATAAACAAGAATGCCAAAAAACCCTAGACATCCAAAAACCTAACCCTATGACATGAAGCGCCAAAAGTCATGTGGGCCCCGTTTGGGTAAGTCAGTACATCAACTTCCTGGGGTCGTAAATTTTGCATAAAATCTCCATTTTAGGCGTATGAAATTTTGTGACAGCAACATACCCCAAAAAACGTCGTGTAGGGCCTCCAAATGGCTCCAAAAGTTCAGGACCCGAAAAACTGCTAAAAATAGTAAATTATCAAAATTGCTAGAAAGTTGTTTTGAGCCAGCTGGAAAATGTGGGTGGCCACCGATATCCACCTGGATCAATCCTACCTCCTTAGGAAGAAATGGTCTCCATTTCATTGAGTTCCCCCATCAGACGAGGACATTTCTGCTAAATTTGGCCCCGGGTGAGCCACTTGCCTTGGTGCAGGAGCTGCCCTGCTTTGACGACTCGATAAAGCTGGATCCTTTGTTATTGAGTTCCCTTGATCTATGTTTCCACAATATGATCACTGGATGCCTATTGTATGTAGTCGGGGTTGATCTTTTTTGGTGTCATCTATTCTGCTACGTCTGAGGTGTCCAATAATGGTGGGAAATAAGGTTGAAGGAGGTCCACGTTGAACACTGGGTGCAGGCCAAGGAAAAGATGAATGTTGAGATCAAAATAATTATCCCCCATGGCCTTGGTGATAGTGTACGGCCCATAACAAAGTGGGAAAATCTTCCAATGGGGTCCTGTAAAGCGTTTTTTCTACAAGTGCAACCAAACTTTGTCGCCCACCTGAAACTTATGTGGCACCCGATGTTGATCATGGCGTTGTTTGTATTTGTAATTGGAATTTTTTAGGATATCTTGAACTTGTTGGCGGATGTGCTAGATTTGTTCAATGAATCAGGTGGCTTTGTCATCTTCAGTTGGAGTAGGAGATGAGTCGGTCGAGGTGACCGCAAGGGGAAGTGCAACATCTATGGGACCCAATGGTTGGAATCCCAATCCCAACTGAAAGGGGTTGTGACCAGTTGAGTTATGCAGGGCTCGGTTGTAGCTATGTTGGACATAGGGAAGGCTCTCATCCCATGTGCGGGGGTTCTTTGAATTATACATGTGAAGGATATGCACAATCATTTGATTTAGAACCTCGGTTTGGCCATTTGTTTGGGTATGGAAGGACATGGATTTGGTGAGCTTGGTGTCCAGCAATGACCAGAGGCTCGACCAGAATGTGCTACGAAATCAACTATCCCATTCTAAGACAATGGTTTGTGGGATTCCAAAATGTACCCAGAATCGTTCAAAGAAGAGATTGGTAGTGGCCTCTGCTATGATGCTCTTCTTGTAGGCAACCATAATCACCATCTTAGAAAAGTGATCAAAAACCACAAAAACACAGTCATTTCCACGCTTGGTGGATGGGAGGCCCGACATGTAGTCCATTGAGATGGATTCCCATGGCCTATTAGGAGTAGGAAGAGGGGTGTATAGGCCTTGTTTCTTAGTGGTTGGTTTGGAAATAGCATAAGCAATGCAAGACCTGATATACTTGTTGACCTCCTGTCGAATTTTCAGCCAGTAGAAATGTTTCTATAGCATCGCCACTATCTTTTCAACACCGAAGTGTCCTTCCAACCGACTGTAGTGGGATTCCTATATTAGCTTCGCTCACTCTCTTGATGGAACGCAGACATGGCCCAAATGACACAACAACCCATCCCGAAGATGGAAATTATTGACAACTACGTTTGAACCCAACATTTGGTAGGTGGTGGAGAAGTTAGGGCCTGCCTCATAGAGTTGGGGTCATCCATAGGTCTCATGGCCACAAGAGTCTAGCACCGTGGTGAGTTCTGTGATTTGTGGTCTGCTAAGGCAATCAACGACGTGATTAGTGCTTCCTGTTTTATACTTGATGTTGAGGTGGAATTGCTACAAGTATGTGGACCACTTTTGATGGCGGTCATTCTGCAATTTTCCCTATGTCTGCATGAACTATAGTGGCTTATGATCAGTGTGGATGAATGTCTCCTTCCCAAGAATGTAATGTCTCCACTTGCGACAATCTTGCACAATGGAGTACATTTCTTTGTCGTAAGTAGGGTACTTATAGATAGTGTCTGACAGTGTCTCACTATGATAGGCCACAGGGTGTCTGTGTTGAGTGAGAACGATGCCCATATCATAGTCTGAAGTATCTGTCTCAATCTCAAAGGGATGTTGCAGGTCTGGTAGTGAAAGTACTGGGGCTGAGCACAAGCGCTACTTCAAATCATCAAACGCTTGTTGTTGGGACCGGCCCCACGCAAATTTAGCCTTACCACCACCCCTGTTTATTTGGTTGAGAGCCCATGCAATATGGGAGAATCCCAGCACGAACTTGTAATAGAAATTGGCAAGGCCCAAGAAGCTCCGAAGCTCAGTGAGTGTGGTTGGGGATGGCCAGTCATGGATGACTTGGATCTTGGTTGGATCCACATGTACGCCATGTTGATCAATGATGTAGCCCAGGTAATGGACCCTGTCCATGCCAAAGGAGTATTTTTCCAAGTTGGTGTATAGCGTATGTTGTCCCAAGGTGTGCAGAACCTGTTGAATATGTTGCTAGTGTTCGGCTCAAGTCTTGCTATAAATTAGAATTTCATCCAGATACACCACTACAAAAATATTGGTGAATGGTCGCAAGATATCGTCCATCATCCTCATGAAAGTGGGTTGAGCATTTGTCAAACCAAAGGGCATGACCAACCATTCAAAAGGCCTTCCTTTGACTTGAAGGTGGTCTTCCATACATCTTTCTGTTCTATCAGGACATGGTGGTAGCCAGACTTCAGATCAATCTTACTGAAGTATTTGGCCCCCGTAAGTTGATCAAGGAGGTCATCGATTCAGGGAATCGGGTACCGATTTCTGACTATGATTTTATTTAGAGCCTGGTAATCAATACAGAGTCGCCAGGTTCCATCTTTCTTCTGTACCAGCACGATTGGGCTTCTGCAAGGTGATGAGATGGGATAGATGTGCCCCTTTTGGAGAAGTTCTTGGATCTGTTGCTTGATCTGCTCATTCTCTAACAAAGAGAAATGATATACTGGCCCATTGGGCAGCGTTGCGTCGTGGGTCAGATCGATGGGGTGCTTGACTTGGCAGTGCATAGGTACCCCTATAGGTGAGGCGAAGATATCTGATTATTCTTCCATGACCTTATCTACTTGCTTCTATTGTGTGGAGAGGTTGGCCACAGAGACCCTATATGTGGCTGTGATCTTTTGCTTATTTTGAGAGAGAAGCACGAAGAAGACAAACTTCCCCGTCTGAGAGATGACCTTCCTGCATTTCTTAGCAGAGATCAAGGAAATAGCACTAGGTGGGACTGCCTCGGGTATCCTGTACAATTTCCTATTCAACATAATAATAACACTATGAGGCCTAGACTCATATACAGCATGAAGTTTACATAAATAAGGTTCGCCCAAAATAACATCACAAACTTCGAGAGGAGCAATGTCACACAATATCGCATCTTTGAAGGGCTTGATGTCGTACGAAAATCGACACTGTTGGCTGGCGCGGAGATCACTTCCTTGGTGGAGCCATCCAATGGTGTAGGGTTGTGGGTACGACATTGTTGGCAGGGCCAGCCACTTGATGACCTCTGCTGAGATGAGGTTCTTCTAGCTACCTCTATCAACGATAAAGTGCAGCGGGGTGCCTTTTACCCACCTCTGTGAATGGAAGAGGTGCTCTCCTTCTTCTGGCTCATCTGGTTCACCAGGCTGGATCTTGGTGGTAGCAACTGTGGCACTAGGTTCCACGTCAATGATCCTTCTTCCCCTTTCTTGTTCTGGCTTAGAGTCAGAATCTGCATCTGATTTAGATGCTTTCACTTCGGACACCAACGACTTCTTTGAGCGACAGTCAGCAATGTTATGCTAAGGGATCTTACGGAAGTTGCAACACTTCTCGGTGTCTTTCTTTATCTTTCTGGTGTCCTTCTTTGCTTGTGGCTTAGACTGGTTGTCTTGATACTATCCATATTTTCTCTGTCCTTTACTTTGTGTGTTGGGGCCGCCCTTTCCTGGATTTTGTTGTGAGGGGTTCCCAGGCCCAAATAGTTGTCTTTTGTTTGATCTTCTACTCGATTTTGATGGCATATATGTAGGTTGCACCCAAGGATGAGATGTCCAGAAATTCCATTTTGGTCTGGATGAATCTATGCAGGGCACTGTGATACTTGAGCACCATATGTCACTCTGAATCCTTGATACCCAACTTGGTGCGCAAGGTATGGAAGATATTTGTGAAATATGGCACTGCTTGGTCTCTTTCTTGCCGCAGTGTGGTCCATTTGGTATACAGGTCGTCATAACTTTTGACAAGGTAGTATTGTTCCTTAATATCATCCCTGAAGGATTCCCAAGTGGTCGTGACTGAAAATAATGAGGGTTCCTCTGTTTCCTTTTTCTCACAGAATGTTTCCCACCAATCTTTGACATGGGGAACAACTTTGAGGAGTGCAAAAGTAATCTTTTCTCTATTTGAAAAGTTATGGACAGAAAAATAACCTTCTAGTAGATTCAACCACTTGTCTACAGCATCTCTGTCTATCTGACCGTCAAATATAGGAATATCAAAGTTTATTTGTACCTTGAAGGGGGTGGGTCCTCCGTTCGAAGAAGATGCGTCGCTTGTTGGTAGCCGCTGAAGGATTTGCGCGAAACTATCCATCATCTCATTCCTTTGTTGCATGAGGGCGTCCTCAATCAACAGTTTGAAAGGATCTTCTGTCCCGTCATCTTTCTTTTCTTCTTCCATGAGAGGTCGCTTGGGCATGCGATAGTTTTTTTCCTCAAGAGAAACAAGCTCGAGACCCAAGTCTTTGTACTCCAACCCCGTTGGGGGCATGCATTAAGACGACAAGGAGAAGACCGATTTGATACCACTGATACAGATTTTAGGAGAAGAATGAAATGAATACATATTATTAACAGGTGCTTAACACAAAATAATAGAGATACAGTAAAACTAGTTTTCTATTCAATAAATAAATACGCTGGAAGCTATAAAATGCAGCGAAAACAAGCTTGTTGGAATGGTGGTGGCTTATCTCTGAGAAGAGATGTGACGGTTGCGCTCATTCGCAAGAAGATGATTTCAATGAGGCTCTGAAGTCGTTTTTAAAATAAACAAGAACGCCAAAAAACCCTAGACATCCAAAAATCTAACCCTAGGAGATGAAGAGCCAAAAGTGATGTGGGCCCTGTTTGGGTAAGTCAGTACATCAACTTCCCAGGGTCATAACTTTTGCATATGATCTCCGTTTTAGGCGTATGATATCCCATTTGAAATATCTATCCAAGGAATACAACAGTTGCACACAATGAAATTTTGTGACATCATACCCCAAAAAACGTTGTTTAGGGCCTCAAAATGGCTCCGGAAGTTCAGGACCCGAAAAACTGCTAAAAATAGTAAATTATCAAAATTGCTAGAAAGTTGTTTTGATCCAGCTAGAAAAGGTGGGTGGCCATCGATATCCACCTGGATCACTGCCACTAGGTTCTGCCTACGGTGATATAGGTATGAAATTTTTGTATATATTTCATTTTTTTTTGTTTTTCAAAAAGGATAAAAAAACGCAAATATTTTTGGATGGTATCAAGTATTGAAAATTAATTTGTTACACAGATGTGGGTCTGTGACAGAAAGATGGATTCCCATGACATTGGTGGAGGAACAAGGGATATAAGCCAGTGAGAGGAGATTTGGAGAGAGTGCTAAAAAATGTGCAGGGGAACCTGTCTTGTTTGATGCATAGGATTCCTATGGTTTAGGTAGAGGATCCTCCATAGGCTATGCAACAACAGGTGGTGGGTGTGCCCCATGTGTGGGTGTGACTCTTCTGACATCTCACAAATGCCATATTATTCTATCATGATATGCATCATGTGCCACAGGTGTAGATTCCATGGCCATTATAATTACCGGCCATATATGTATTTTGAGGGTGTGAGCCCCATTTTGTACTATGATATCATATTTTTTGGAGATATGAAATATAAAAACATTGGTCCTCGGCTTTACTTATAAATGTTACAATGTGTACATTGATGGATGTGTTTTCTTTACTTCATTTATGTGACAAATTCCAATATAAAACATAATTAGCATATGCATCGAATACATAATTAGAAATTCTAGGTATGCGATTATAAGTAATAAAGTCAAAGTGTTTTTTCAAAAGTCATAGCCGTAGGAATCATCGGAGTAGAGTATGGTCTCACACACAGTAACTTATGTTCAACTGACATATTACTAACTGGGAGTCTAGGTGAACTTCTAAAGACCGAATACCATGTGAAATGGCGTCACATAAAATATCTATAATGGCGCTATATTAAACCACATTCTTCATTGATAGCCCTAGAAAAATGCCACCTGAAGACACCAGTTGACCTTCGGGTGAGTAAATGACCCAAGCAGCGGAAGCCAAGTTTCGTGTATGATGACTGGCACCATTTGTGAATCCTAAGTAAACAGAAGACTCCATTGACATCTGCCAACCAAGGGAAAACTCGATAAGCAAGCCGATGACAAAAAGGAAAAGATATATATATACACTATGATATAGTAGTATACAAAGAGTCATTCCCAATATTGAGGGCTCAAGCATAATATCTTTTCAAGTAGAGCCCATTTTTGGGATCAGGCATCATATTCCCTTCATAATATTCTAATTTGTAGGCTCCTTTTTCTAAAACACGTCGCACGATATAAGGATTGTGCCACATGGGGTTGAACTTGTCTGCCCCCAATGGTTCTTTGCTTGGTCATAAAGCAAGACCAAGTCACCCTCAGTGTACTGTTGAGGAAAAAAATACCTATCATAATGTACCTTGACACGTTGTTTATTCTCTTCAATAGTCATAGAGGCATCTTGACGCTTCTCATCCAAAGGTTCTAGGTGCACAAGGCATTCTTCGAGATTAGAATTGTCAAGTAGGAGCTTAACTGCCAGTCTAAGGGAAGGGATTTCACATTCAATTGGAAGGATTGACTCCACACTGTGTACTAACTCAAAAGGATAAAATTCGGTGGAAGTATTAACTGAGGTTCGATATACCCAAAGCGTAGGGTAAACCATTAAATGCTAGTCAGATTTGCTCTGGCTAACAATTTTTTGCAAAATGGTCTTGAGAGATTTGTTCATAGCCTCTACTAGTCCCTTTTCCTAGGGGTAATAATGGGAAGAATGACCTTTCTTAAACCCTAATTTTGATGCTAACTCTTTCATCATTTCATTCTAAAAGTGACTTCCATGATCAATGCCAATCTCCCTTGGGATTCTGAAATAGGTTATAATTTGGTTGAATATGAAAAATGTTGCAGTCTTACAATCAGATTTAATAGTAGGCATGGCCTCTTCCCATTTAGTAAAGTATTCCATGACCATGATAATTTGTTGATTCCCCCCAGCCAAAGCTGGGTTACAGTCCATAAAATCCACCCCCCACTTCGTGAAGGGACCAACGATGATGACTGGGTGAAGGGGTGATGGATGCAAGTGAATTTTTTGAGTGAACACCTGGCAAGGGTGACACTTCTTGACTGCTTCAACATAATATTTAAAAATTGATGACCAAAAATAATCCGCTTGCAATATTTTTGGGGTTGTTGCAAGCCTAGATAGATGACCACCAAAATCCCTATTATGATAGTCATTAAGAATGGACTCAGCTTCTTCCTGAGTTAAGCAAAAATGAAAGATATTATCTACGCCTTAGAGAGACAAAGTGTCACCGAAGACAAGGTAGTTCTTAGTTTGATTTCATATGCATCGTCGATCATCTCTCGACAGATGCTAAGAGAAATTCAAGGTTTGAGGATAAATCAAAATATATCCATACCAGGGGTTCGAAGACGAGATAAGGAAAATATGTTCATATGTGAATGAATCAACATGGATAATGTCCTCATCCAATCTAGGGAATTTTGATATCAGCTCCGAGAAAACTAGTGATTTCTTAGACTTCACCGAAGCAAAGTCGAGATCAAACTCTTGAAAAATGACAATCCATTTATTATATTTCCCCCCTATGATATGCCTAGTAAGGACGTATTGAAATGGATTGACATCAGAAACTTCGGTAGTTTTGCAAAGCAATATATAGTGTTGTAATCTTTGAACTGCATGTACAACAACCAAGGCTAGCTTCACTATCTTATCAACATGAGATTACTTAAGTTCAGGATCGACTAAGTTTTGACTAAGGTAGTAGAAAACGTGCTCATGGAGCTCATCATCCTCTTGAGCCAAATCCATACCAACCATCCCTTCGAACGCGGTGATATAAAGCAAGTAATCGCTATTGTAGTCTAGAGGCTTCAACAGAGGTGTCGATACAAGGGATTTCTTAAGAGCATCAAAGGATTCTTGGGCTCGCTCATCCCATATGAATAGAGTGTCCTTCTTCAAGAGATGCATGAAACCCTTAGTTATATTAGCATAGTTTACTATAAACCGATGCAAGAAGTTATCCTTCCCCTGTAAAAGTTGAAGAATGTTGTGCGGGGGAGGAAATAGAAGTATTTCCTCAAACTTCATAGGATCCACCAAGATCCCATGCTCAAAGACTAAGAATCCTAAAATACGGCCAGACCTAACGCAAAAGATGCACTTGTGAGGGTTTAAATGGATGTGAGAGTAACGACTTATCTCAAATACAATTCGAAGGTGAGCAGGATGATCTACTCTCTTGCAAGAGTAAGCAGCAAGATTGTTGAGATAAGCTTTGATAATGTGCTTGAGATCGTGAAAAGAAAAGGTCATGGATTGTTGGAAGGTTTCTCCGACGTTTTTAAGGCCGAAAATCATTTTCTGGTATGAAAAAGTACCCCAAGGAAAAATAAATGCCATATTATGTTGATCATAGGGTTCGATCTAAATTTGATTATACCCTGAAAATTCGTCCATAAAAGAAAAAACCTCGCTTCCCGCACACTCATCGAGAATCTGATCAATGAATGGTGTCAGGAATTTTTATTTAGGACAATCCTTGTTCAGGTCTCTAAAATACATACACACATGAATGGTTCCTTATTTCTTATTCAAAGGAACGAGGTTGGATACCCATTCAGTCAAGGGAGCCAGGTAGATGAAACCAACATTAAGTAGTTTCTCTACCTCTGCCTTAATAGCAGGGGCCTTCCTAGGATTACAAACTCTAAGTCATTGTCAAACAGGTTTAGCATTCGAGTAAGTTTTAATCTCATGTTTGACAATGCGAGGGTCGATTCCTGGAATATCTTCATACGACAAAGAGAATACATCACAAAATTATTTGAAGAGATTAGTGTAGATCTGTATTTATTCAGACGAACAATCCGCACCGATATATACATTTTCAATTTTACCAGGAATTTGAGAGATGTTGATCATGACGGTAGGAGTAATACTCTCCATGTTTCCTTCAGCATAAATTCCATGTGTATCTAGTGGAACCACGACGTGACCAACCATCTCACTCAATGTAGATATAAAATTGTTATGTTCGATCCTAACAAGCTCTGGGAGGAAGTAAGAGCGATGATGCATATTGTCCCATGGCCTATTAGGACCATTCATGGCCTCTAAGATGGCTTCATCTGAAGGTAAAGTATCATCGAGGAAATCATGTGAACAAGACGATGAGGTGGCCCATATGGGCTGGAGAACATGATCCTCCTCGTCCATCTGCAAGGAGACAAGATCTGGGTCAACAGTAGAGGTAAGAAAAACATGATATGTTATCTCTGCAGCTGACAATGGCATTTCCATTCCAATATGTGACTGACCTTCACAAGACATGATCATTGAAATACTAAGTATGAAAATGAATGGACCTAATTGACGAAGAAGACCTACTGGACATGGCATAAATGTGATGAACTAGTGCCATGAAATCAAAGGTACCCATGAGGGAGGAATACATTCCAACACCAATATCCTCAGTTGTTGGCTGGGAATTGTCGATCACTAGGATCGAAGGTCCAACTGATGCATTGGGACTAGCATATGCAAAGGATAACTGATCAATCACCAAGATTTCCCCTTAAGATTTCCCCTTTGTGAGGAAAACATAAAGTGTGGAAAATAGATGACATGAATACAGTCATAGCATAAGTCCAATTACGCCCTATAAATAAATTATAGTCAAGGGGTGCATCAACTACCTCGACATCCACCTCCATTGTCTTTCCACCTAACTGGACCGGAAAGGTAGGAAGAATTTTGTGGGGACAGAAAGAACTACCATCAAATGTGGTCAACATAGTTGAATATTGAGAGAGGGTAGGAGAGCCAATGGATTTCCAATAGGTTAGGGACATCATGCATGTTGCAACACCTTCATCAATAACAATACGTTTGTTGGTGTACTTTGAGTAATCCACATGGATTTGAAAGGGCACATGGTAAGGCAAGTGAGGCTTCACATCTGTGACATAAAACTTGATATCCTTAGAGCCACATGGGTCTAGAGCTCGTAAAGCATATAATAAGGCATTCCTATGTGAAGGACATGTTTGGAGCATCTCCAAATCCTACATCGCACAAGGGGTTTGACCCAAATCTTCGATAATCGAATAATTCTGGGAAACTCTAGCATTAGGGTTGTGGGAAGAGAATTTCAATACTCCTTTCAGAATATGGGGCGGAGGCTCTAGCTTTTTGATCTGCAAAGGTGTTTCGGAGGAGGGGGAGACTCTAGACCTAGAACAATCTGTGAAGAAGTGTAATCACGAGATCGATTGGCTACATTAATATGAGACTTGACCATATTTACACATATATGGCCCCCTTCATGCGCCAGTGGGTTTTGGTTCCCATTCGAGGTATTTTCGACATTTGAGAAGCTCAAGGCCATTTTTTGATTATGTGGAAACATATTGGTCAACACAGCATGTGATAAGAGCCTCGTGACTTCCTCAAGTTTGGGTCATAAATGAAAATGATAACAAGACAAGATAAATATCCTACCTCGCCCGGATGTTCGATGAAGACCACCATTGAGCAGTCGGCCCAAATATTTATACCTACAACTTGTCCTCAACAACCAAGATACACAAGAATATGGTGATAATAAATAAAGTTAACACACACACTAGCATAATCCATTAACATTCATAAAAAATACTCCCATGGAATAATAATTCATATATTTGCAAGATATCAATTGGACGAGAAAAGAGTATTTCTATTAAAAAATGATCAACATAAGTGCATGAGTGACAAACTTTTGTGTCGTCACGTCTCAAAATCGAGAAACTAAGTCCCTTCCAGATGGGCCTCCACCACTTCAATCCTCCACTAAAGACAATCTCATATAAGAGAGACAATGAGGTTCTCCATCAAATAGGGAAGAACTTGGGGGTTGAACAATGTGTTTAGAGTTTAAAGAACAAAGGGATGCAGGCTCAATATGAAGTGAAAATTTCTCTAGAGTATCTTTGCTCTCAAAATTTCAATTCTCTCCTCCTCCACGGCTTGAATATGGCCCAATTTATATCCTTCAAATGGAATTGAAGGGATGAGTCAGAACGTTTCCAGGATATGGAAGGTCAAGGATCATGGATCACGTGACATGACATGGAAAACCAATACAATTTTTAATTTTGGGCACAAAACCTGATGTACGCGGGTTGTAGTGGTGCAACCTACATATACACATGATGTCTAACTGATAGGGAACGTATATGTGGACAAATATGATTTTTTATCTTTGGGAAGTGCAAAATGGGACTTCAAGTATGCATAGGGAAATGGAAAGGCCTTTTGAGCAAGTTGCATGGGGTGAGGAAAAACTTGCTATAACACCCCTGTCAGGTGGTCTCCCTATTGGTTGTGGCCCAAACACCTTATCATGTTTACCAAGTAGCTCTTATATATCCACATGGTAATGTTGGCGATCCTGGGACAGTTTCTGTGTGGTGATCAAACACTTTGTTGTGCATGCCATGTCACCATTCCTGAATATGGCCTCCATGCGTTTGTTCAACACGATCCTTGGAGCTTCTATCGACATGCCCCTCAAAATAACTTCTTGACCCTCTGATTCCATGAACTCCATCCCCATAAACTAATAGTTCATGTTGAATTCCCCCGTCGAGTACAACCATTCGAATCCCAATACCACATTGATATCTACTAGCTCTACTACATACAAATCATCAGTCAATGTATAGTTACCCAATGTCACCTTCAGTCCCCTTGTCCTCTGAGTACAAGTCATGTTGTACCCATCTTCTCCAACCATGTTGAATCTATAAAATTCTTTGGTAGGTATTTTCCTCTTGGAGACAAGTGTCGCATCGATGAAGTTATGGGTCGCACCACCATCGATTAGTGTTGTGACTCTCTTCCCTTGCAAAAGACCTCTGATCCCGAATGTATAGTACCTAGGGAATCTTGAAAGTGTGGAAATAGTCACTCTTTTTACCGCCTCCTATAATGGTGCCTACTTTGTAATATTGAGGTGTGGTGTCTCATCATTTCTCTGTACACTATCCTAGATGTGGTGGGTCTCTTCCTTTATATCATCTTCTTCGTCGGAAAGTACCTCAACATAATGGACCTTTCCTTTTCCCATGTATCAGTGGCCTGACTCCCAAGGTTCCTTGCAACTATAGAAAATATTCTTCCTTCTCAGTTCTCTCTGATTCTTCTCATCCATCCTATCCTTACCCATCCATGTCTTATGGGGAGGCTTCTTCACCTGACATTTTTGTGGAATGAAGGGTTTCATTGGTACCTTCTTGGATGTTGTGTCTGCCATATCCTTATCCTTTATGATGGCATCCTCTAGTGTGTTTGGTATAAATGATTTCACCCAACCATTCAAGGGTTCATCTAGACCTATGTGAACAACATCACCAACTTTTGCTAAGAAATATCCGTCACTATGACTACCATCCTTTTAAAATCCGAGATGTATGCATCTAGAGTGCATGTCTCTCTCAGTTGTTCCAACTCCCTGAAGTGTATTTTAAGGTCCTTCTTATCGAATATGTCCATCAATATAGTTGTGAAGTCCACATATGAGTCGATGTTGGCATGACCTAATTTCGACAATCCATGATACCACCACTCACGAGATTCTCCCTCTAAGTGAAGGGTGGCATACTTAATTGCCTCCACCTCAGTCATTGGGTTAAGTTGGAGGTAAGTGTCCAACTTATGCACCCATGCCCTAGATATGGTCTTTCCAGAACCATAAAAACATGGAATAGCCAACCTAACCACCTTGTGCATGAGATCAAATTTTTGTTTCTTTTGTGTTGTTTTATTCCACCCCCAGGGTCCATTCCTCTATTTGAGGCTATAAAATTATAGAAGGAAAATTTTTCTTGGATATCTTAATCTAGTGCCTCATACTCCCTATTGGAGTTACTTCACACACACCTAGAATTTATTTTTCCAAAGTTTTTTCCTTTTTTATTAGTCATAATTAGTCATTATCCAGTATCCTATATTTTAGGGGAGAATATTCCACCTGGAGAATATTCTCTTTCAGTTGACACTTCAGTTTGACTAGTTGAGTTGAGTCTAGATGTTGCATTGGTTTTGTCACCATGAAACATTGGAATCATCACAATGATAATGCGCACTTTCCTTGGGATCATCACCATACTGGTGCATTACCCTTGATTCCTTGATCTACTCCTCACTACACTCTGTTCAGTCAGTTAACTAAAGACTAGTTGACTAGTTAACTCAACTAGGTGGGAGTTCACTCCCGTAACTACCTGAGAGACTAGACTAGGTGGGATCTCACTCCCGTAACTGCTAGTGTGTGTATAGATCACTCTAGACCACCATTATGGTGCATTGGTTCTCCTCCAGTGTGCATTCATTGAGTTATACATAGTATATCATGTGTAAATCATTCATTATTCATGTGGTTAATGAGAATTCTTCCATTCTTTCTCTCCTTCTTCTTTCTCAATTTCTCTCTGTAAATGTGTATAGTATTTTCTAGCTAGATCTATTATGTGCAAGTTAAACACATTTACATGGTATCAGAGCCGATGGACTGTTAAGAAAAATCTAGACCAAAATTGTTTGCAGGTACAAAAGGTTGAAGACAACGAAAAGATGGATTTCCAAAAAGAATGCATTCTTACACCTTACAACTACTTTGCATGGAAGGAGAAAATAGCCATACATCTCTGAACTATAGGATTGTATAGGTTAACCTTGAGTACAGATATGGAACTGACATCAGCCATAGAAAAATCCAAGTACTTAAATCGAATGGATGAAGCACTCAGAACAATTTGCAGTCTTATTTATCCCAATCTCCTTTTTCACATATCTTCCTGTAAGACTCCCAATGAAGCTTGGACCACCTTGGAAGGGATATTTGTAAAATAGGATGATATGAGGGGACACATGTTGGAGGTGGAATTTCTCACATTAGATAACAAAAAGCTTCAACAATATCCAAGATTTCTTTACAAAATTCAAGGATTTACTGTCGCAACTAAAAGCTTGCAGGGTTGATAAATCTAAGGAGGAGAAACAAATGGTTCTCACCATTCTCTCCAAAGTTGGTCCTTAATTATTGTATTTGTATCCACATTCCATTCTGTCATATTCACCTCCAGATCCACCTGGAAGATGCCTTCTCTTGAGGATTCTATCGAATCCCTGACATAAGAGAAAACTAAGCTCATCAACATGGGAAAAATCAAAGGCCCAAAGGCGCATGCACTTACTGTGCAATATGGAAGCCATAAATATCATAAATATAAATATAAATACAAAATGAAAGCTCATGCACATCCGAAGAAGGAAGGGTACACAAAACCCTTCACTGGTGCCTTCGGATCCAAAGGGGAAAAGGGTATGAAAGGGGAGAAATGCATGCACGGTCGCAAAGGATTCCATCCAGAATCCGCATGCATGAAAAAAAAATAGATCTATTGACTCGAATAATTTATAAAAACAACCTTGGAGATCGCATCCCCAAGGGTTCCAAGAAGAATAAGCCAGAAGATCATAATCTCAAGAAAGGTAATTCTAGCCATGCCTTGATTGCCATCAAATCCTCTCCCGATGCTTGGATCGTAGATTCAGGAGAATCACATCACATGAATACCTCAAAAGCACTATATTCTTCATTGGATGCATTCAAAGTTCCTCCTATTCTGATGGGGAACAATTCTTATGTCGAAGCCATCGACAAAGGAAGGATTGAACTCACCAACGAAAGCTTCGAGAATGTGTTGCACGTTCCCAAACTTTTTGTCAACCTTCTCTCCATGTATTAGATGACGAATTCTGGCACTAGAAAGAAATTCATATTCACACCAAATGTTTTGGACATCTATGACATGCAAACCAACTCCAGGGTTGCAACCGATGAGGTAAATCATCAGTCTAGATTGTATATTTTTTTTGAATTCATTGAACCTGATTTTTCTTTACTACTTACTCATGCTGATGAAAGTAGTATGATATGGCACAAAAGGTTTGGACATTTGAATTTCAGATACATGCAACAAATTATCAAGAAAATATTGTTTGATGGTCTACCAGACATCCGTTTCTCCAAGGGAGTATGTGAGGGATTTGTTCTCGAAAAACACCCTAAAGAGAAATTTTACAAAGGAAAGTCTTAAAGAGCTTTTGCGCCTTTAGATATGATCCACAGTGACCTTATGGGTCCTTTTACACTTCCATATATCAGCAAAGCAAGGTTTGTTCTCATTTTTGTTGATGATTTCTC
This sequence comes from Picea engelmannii, assembly GCA_009831015.1. Taxonomy (NCBI): domain Eukaryota; kingdom Viridiplantae; phylum Streptophyta; class Pinopsida; order Pinales; family Pinaceae; genus Picea; species Picea engelmannii. The sequence goes on along the minus strand of ML778539.1, from coordinate 1,061,270 downwards.
ACGTTTTACATGGATTTACTTTCTCAGGCAAAAATTTGAGGTCTTTCAACACCTCAAAGATTTCAAAGCCTTGGTTGAGACATAGACCGAAAAGAAGATCAAAGCCCTCCAAACTGATAACGAGGGAGAATATGTAAATCATGAGATCCATAATATTTTCAATGAGCTAGGGATTCAGTTGCAACACACAGTTCCCTATACTCCGTAGCAAAACGAAGTTGTTGAGCGGAAAAATAGATCTCTAAAGGAGATGGCATCTTGCATGTTGCATGCAAAGTCACAACCATAGAGACTATTGGCCGAAGCACTTAATTATGAAAAACACATCCAAAACAGATCTCCCCATGGATCTGTCAAGGATAAGACCCCCTACAAGGCTTGGAGTAGCCTCAAACCAGAAGTGACCCACTTTTTCATTTTCGGTTCACGTGCATGGGCCTAGATTCCCTCTGAAAAGATGAAGGAACTTGATCCACAAATAACTAAGTGTATTTTTGTTGGATACCCCGATGGTGTGAAGGGATATAGGCTTATTGATCTTTCCTCATACCATCTCATCATTGAGCATAGTTTCCAATTCGAGGAAAGTGTCTTGCATGTACCTCAACAGTCGCATGCAAACACCTTCATTCTTCCACCTGTTTGAGATGGTGAGCATGCACATGCTGACTCTTCTTCATATGAGAGTTCTAATTCATAGGAATTAGATGATTCATATTCCAATTTAGTACATTCAAATGCAGAGTCAGAACATCTAGATGCAGTTGCAGAGCCAGAGCAAAGGCCTAAGTGAGCACATAATACTCTTCAGGATGCAAGGGATCTCATTGGTGATCTAGTTGATAGTAGGAGGACTCGATATGATTTTGAGGAGCCTCCTAGAGCCTCTTGTTACACTCACTTCCATTGAACCATTTCCCTCCAGGCATATTTTCTTGGATCAGTCTTCAGATCCACAGTCTTATGGCGAGGTTGCTAGAAATCCCTTTTGGGAATCTGCCATGCAGGAGGAGTATGACTCCCTCCTTGAGAACCATACTTGGGATATGGTTCCCCTTTCTTCTGGGAGGAAACTTGTGAGATGCATATGGGTCTATAGGACCAAGAGAAAAATGGATGGATAGATTAGCAGATACAAATTCAAGCTTGTTTCCAAAGGATTTCAACAGGTGCATGGTATTGACTATGATGAGACCTTCGCTCCAGTAGCGAAGATGGATTCCATACGATTGGCACTTGCCATTGTAGCATCCAAGGGATGGGAATTCCATCAGATGGACGTGAAGAATTAATTTCTTCATGGTGATCTCTCTGAGGAGATGTATATGGAGCAGCCCCAGGGATTTATGCAAGACTCATCTTTGGTTTGTCGACTGAAGAAGTCCCTTTATGGCCTCAAGCAGGCTCCAAGGGCATGGTATGCCAAGATGGATTCCTGCTTGATGTCAAAGAAATTTGTATGTTGTAAATTAGAACCAAATGTCTACATCCTCAGGATGGTCGATTCACTTCTACTCTTAGTTCTCTATGTTGATGATTTTCTGATCACTGGTTGCTTGACTTTAGCGATTGTTGGATTCAAGAGGATTCTACATGATAGGTTTTTGATGACGGACATGGGTCCGCTACACTTCTTCCTTGGACTCGATATTAGTCAGGATGCATTATGCATCAAACTGTCTCATGCCAAGTATGCATGAGATCTCCTTGAGAGATTTCACATGATAGACTGCAAGTCTTCTTCGACTCCTTTCCTATCAGGAGTCAAACTTGAGGATGGCGGGGAGACTCCACTGGTTGAAAACACACTGTACAAACAACTTGTTGGGAGCTTTTTGTATCTCACACACTCCAGAACAGACCTATCCTATGCAGTTGGCGCAGTTTCCAGGTTCATGCAGGAGCCGTATGAGCTACATTGGAAGGCTTCAAAGTGTATCCTTCGATGTGTACAGGGCACCATAACCTTTGGGATTCATTATGCAATAGACTCTACATTAGATCTCACCGAGTTTACTGATTCTGATTGGGCTGGCGATAACACTCATCGCAAGTCCATATATGGTTACTCACTCGGTCTTGGTTCTGAGCCTATATGTTTGTCGAGCAAGAAGCAAGTTTCCATTTCTCTATCTTAGGTCGAGGTAGAGTACAGAGGGTTAGTTAACATAACCATTCAGGCTATGTGGCTACAACATTTTCTCACTGAGTTGGGAATTCAGTTTCATTGGTCAATCGTCATCTAGTGTGACAACCAGAGCACTCTGAAGTTCTGCAGAGATCTAGTTCAGAGGCAACAAACGAAGCACATCGAGATCCACATGCGCTACATATGGGAATTAGTACATGAGGGGATCATCGAACTATAGTTCTATCCTTCAACATAATATACGACAAACATATTCACCAAGACCTTCACTGAACATAAGTTCCAGTCTCTGTGAAGTCGTCTTGGAGTGAAGGACACAGTTTCCTAGCAACTGTAGTTCTTCTTTTTACATATATTGTACCTTGAGGAGGGGGTTTACCATGAGGTTTTCCCTCTTTCCTCACCTTATTTTCAATGTATCTTTTGTATTTGGGTACCTAACATGGCCTCGTTGTCAAGACCCATTCTATATTTTCTCCATAGTGATGTTCAGGGGGAGTGTTGGAGTTACTTCACACACACCTAGGATTTTTTTTCCTAAGTTTTTTCTTTTTTTATTAGTCATAATTAGTCATTATCCAGTATCCTATATTTCAGGGGAGATTATTCCACCTGGAGAATATTCTCTTTCATTTGACACTTCAGTTTGACTAGTTGAGTTGAGTCTAGATGTTTCATTGGTTTTGTCACCATGCAACATTGGGATCATTACCATGATAATGCGCACTTGCCTTGGGATTATCAATAGATTGGAACATTACCCTTGATTCCTTGATCTACTCATCAGTACACTCTGTTCAGTTAGTTAACTAAAGACTAGTTGACTAGTTAAATCAGCTAGGTGGCAGTTCACTCCCGTAACTGCCTGAGAGACTATACTAGGTGGCAATTCACTCTCGTAACTGCCTGAGAGACTATACTAGGTGGCAGTTCACTCCCGTAACTATTGGTGTGTGTCCATATCACTCTAGACCACCACTATGGTGCATTGGTTCTCATCCAGTGCCCATTCATTGAGTTATACAGAGTATATCATGTGTAAATTATTCATTATTCATCGCGGTTAATGAGAATTCTTCCATTTTTTCTCTCCTTCTTCTTCTTTCTCAATTTCTTTCTAGAAATGTGTCTATTATTTTCTAGATAGATATATTCTGTGCAGGTTCAACATTTACACTCCCTGTATGAGGAATTAACATCAATCATGGTCTGGTTTTTCCTAGGATTCTATAGGTTGTCCTGCCAATAAATGAAGTAATAGGGGCTTCATAATCCTTATGCTCTCACTATGAGATGGGGTGTGGGTATTGATACCATCTGCATAAATCCTACCTCCTCTATGGCTTCCCTCTAAAGGGTTCCCATTGGAACCCCCATGGTTTTGATTCACTTGGGTGCTAGTAAGGAAATGTGTCAGGAACTGCATAAATTGTCGTTGCTCAAAGGCCATCTGCTATTGTCCCGTAATAATTGTAAGGTCATATCCTATCCATGGTCCCCCATGCTTCCTTATTTCTCTGACTCTGTTTGGTTTGCGTCTACTTCTCTTTCCAGTAACTCTCAACGGGACAGTCATCCATGCCCTTTTCTCATAGGCATCAATGCAGTCATAGGCTAGCAGAATCACTAGGTCTGTTTGTGAGTTTTAAACCCGTGAAGTAAAGCAATGCATATAGATTCTTAAGCAAAACATAATTTAATTAATGACTCATACATAGAGTACACAAAGATTTTATACTGGAAACCCTCAGCCGGGAAAGCCTTTCTTATATTCATTATCTTGAATTTCACCATTCACCATACAATATATATACAATGTTTTTAGGTATTCCGTAGATACCAAAACCCTAATCCATTAATCCAAGATTAATTTACAAAACCGCTAAAAATAGCAAAATCCACTAAAAATAGCAAAAACTGCCCAAACAAAAATTTAGGGTGTTGCCCCGAACGTTGCACATAACTAGGGGGGGCATGCCTACCCCCCCTAAGACCCCCCTAGGAAAGCACCCGACGCACACGACACAAATAACACTACTAGAGGGATCGTTAGATGTAGTTGTCATATCTGATGTGCCCACACACACACATGCAAAGAATATAACACATACCCAACACTATTACCACTGTAAATTCCCCAACTAGGATAGTTAGAAACAATATGTTTGTTTTCTAGAGTATTGTTTCTCTCTGTGTAATTTTGTCAAACACTTTGTATTAAGGCTGTTGGAAATTTCTTACAAACAGTTTGCATATGTCTCAAAGATAGGAATATTTCCAAACATATTTCATGCATCCATTACACAAATAGTAGAGAAGATAACCATGACATCTTATTATGCTTTGAAAACCCAAAATCACAACAATACAAAGATCTTTATTGGTTGTAACAATAGTTGCAAAACCCTCCTAAACCGAAAGATCTATTCGTTACAAGGCAGTTGCAATATCTACCATCAGAGAACAAATCAAGAAACTTGGTAATGATGCCAAAATCTACTCAAGGGATAATGTGTCCTCCTTTGGATTTTCTAACCTTCGTTGCTATGGTATCAATATGCTCCTATAACACCAACTGCAACAATCTAGCCACTTGTACCTAAGAACTCCACAACTTCAAATCATAGAGATCCTCGTGGGACGATGATGGACAACAAGCGGGACCTCACGGGATGCCCTGTGCTCAACCCGCGGGGGTGACTCCTGTCACAGTTTCCCCAAAAGCCTCCTGGTACTTGTAAAATCTGCGATCAGCCTCCTCTAGAAAGTTCCAAAAATACCCTATGCAACTATGATATACCTCCAAACTCCCTCCACGGTGATGCCAAAAAAAATGAAAATCAAGTGAAGGTCTCAGGTGGATCTTCCTCCTTGTCTAGCTAGGGTGGATATTGCACCACCAAAACTAAACTGCAATGGAATGGGTTTTCCAAACCCTAACAAAAACCTTGGCTCAAAGGGCACATCAATAAGAGATCAATTCATAATCATGAAGGTGAAGTGATACCATTCCTTTATACTCCTCCGAAGCCTTCTACATCTTTCTCCTTTTTGACTAAATCAAATATGATTGGATTATTCTCTTAGTATTTACTTTAAACATTGAAAGTCACTTTTAATGTTTAAGTAATTAATAATTTATCTTTTTACTTAATATCACTTTAGAATGTAAAACCTCCTAGCTAGTGACATTAAATAAACCTCCATGGTTCCCTTTTTTCTTCACTAACTATAGCCTACGAGAGTCGTATAGGCTACTAAGTCATCTCTCCATCATGGTCAATAAGAAGGGGACATTACAGTACGTATGCATAGAATATGTTGTTTGTGGTGGATAATCACTCTTGATTATAATTATAATTATATTTATCTAATTTATTGAGATTAATATGTTAGGTTTTTGAGATTTCAACATCAATTATATATGGATTTGGTTAGAAGTATGATACTTTAGACACTACATCAAAGTTCATCAATTACAATCGAAGAGATGTGGAAATCATAAAAAAAGAAATCATTTATGTCTTTTCACACATACATTATCTGAAAATCAATAACTTGCATTTGACATAGTCCTACGATATTTATAAGCAAAAAACAAAAAATAAACATTTTCACACATACATTATTTGAAAATCAATAACTTGTATTTAACATAGTCCTACAATATTCATAAACAAGAAGCACAAAATAAACATTTTAGATGATCATCCAAAAAAATTACAAGCACAAGTAAATCTTAGTTTATAAGTGGCATCAAAGAAACCATGTCTTCTCAAGTAACATCTGACCATAACCTAATCCTACTCCTCGCCCTACCAAAGTTGCAACATTTAACATACATGGAACCATTATACAGGATGAGACCTTAACAATGTTTCATGAAGAGATAAAACATATGTAGTACATATATAATTATAATAAAAATTTAATTTGACAATTTTATTATCTAAATTATACAGGATGAGACCTTAACAATGTTTCATGAAGAGATAAAACATATGCAGTACATATATGATGAGACCATAACCTAATCCTACTCCTCGCCCTACCAAAGTTGCAACATTTAACATACATGGAACCATTATACAGGATGAGACCTTAACAATGTTTCATGAAGAGATAAAACATATGTAGTACATATATAATTATAATAAAAATTTAATTTGACAATTTTRWTATCTAAATTATACAGGATGAGACCTTAACAATGTTTCATGAAGAGATAAAACATATGCAGTACATATATAATTATAATAAAAATTTAATTTGACAATTTTATTATCTAAATTAAATATATTAGAATGAATGTTTCAATATTAGAATGAACGTGTTTAATTAAATTGTGTTAAATTTGTTATAAGCAACTTAAATTTAAGAATGTTGTATTGTATAATGGGTAAAGATTTATAATCCATTTAAGTTTAAGAATATTATATAACACAATAAATAGGTAAAAAATTGTTATTATATATATATAAATATATACGTGGGGTAAAAGATTTATTATAATTAATTTAAGTTTGATTTCCCCCTATAAAATCATTTGAAAAAACATCTTATTTTAAAATTTTCAATACATCTAAGTCTAAGTTTTTAAAGTAACATCTTAAAAAAATCAATACAATTTTAATAAAAAAATAAATGGTTTTTATAAGATAAAAAATTAATAAAAGTATAAGAGTTAAATTTACAAATATTTGTTATTAAAATGGATTTAGGAAAGTTTTAAATTAACATATTTAAAAAAAAATGGATTTAGGAAAGTCTTAAATTAACATATTTAAAAAAAATAAAAATAAAATAAGAATGCTAAAGTAATGTAAGGAAGTTTTTTTTAAATAAATGAAATTTTGAACATATGATTTGAAGACGGGGTTATGCAGTTAGGGTTTCTCTAGCCGCATCTATGACCGCAGGCATGTGCGCGGGCGCTCCTCTTCCTGTTTTCTGCGTCTCCCCCTTCCTCTCGAGCTCGATGGTCTGCGAGAGTTCCTTTCCTCCCTGGATCTGTCTTTCGGTGTGTTGCAGGGTGTCTATGACTTCCCTGGTGCGGATATAGCTCCGATGTGTTTCTTTGGTTGTAGGTGCTCTGTCCACGCTACGGTACTTCTCTTACGCTTTTCTCCAGTTCTGGTTTTTCGAAGTCTATTCTTTGCATTCTCTTCGTGCTCTCACGTACCTTGGTGCTGGCGGCTACTGTATGAGTTGCAACGGTGGCGGTTCAGGGGGTTTGCTGCAGCAGGAGTTTCAACATATTCTGTTGTCGTTGACCATCCGTTGTAGGTGATGGGTTTTTTTTCCCTCATGGACGGATTTTTGGGCATTTGGCTATGGAAAGGGGTTTTTTTCCTTTATCTTCCATTTTTCAAAAGAGGTTTTGGGCCAGAGTTTTGAGGTCCTCACTCGAGGCGTGTAGTGTTTTGGTTAACACTTTGAGGTCTTTTGGGGACGTGCGGTGTTTTTGTTAATACTTTGAGGTCCTTTAGGGGCGTGAAGCTAATTGGTTTGTTCTTTTCTGGTGTTTGATGGGGTTTTTCCTAGTTCATGTAATGGTACCTTTCTCAGTGGCTATTAGCTAGCTATAGGCCTTCTTGGGCTTCTATATTTTTTCTACTTTATCCATGATTGGGAAGTGCTTCTGATACCTACAAAATGTAATTTGATTCTCTTTGGATGAATAGAATTACACTTTTTTTCCTTTGAAAAAAATGTAAGGAAGTTTTTTTTATATTAACATTGTTAATAAGAATAGACCTCGTTGTTGCCCATAATTAAAAGAAAAAAAAAGGGAAAAACAACATAATCCCCCCACAGACTCTTAAATATGCACTATATTATACATAGGTAATTGGAATAGAAAAGGAAGGTGGGTGGTTTACCTAGGTATGGTACCAACATAACTAGTTTAAGATTCTACAGTAATGTAAAGGAGTTTTTTTTATATTAACATTGTTAATAAAAATGACAACGATATTGTAATTAAAAATATTTTATTTGAGAATTGGTTCACTACTATGATGATGACCTCCTATCATGATTTTCCAATTAATGATAAATCTATATATTTAAAAAAAGGAAATAAATGTTTGTAAACTCGAGAATCTAAAACATGTTAGAATCTAATTATACATATTTATATATAATTTTTTTTAATTACAATTGATATGGATATAAAGACGAAAACATAGATATGGATATAAAGACAAAAACATAGAAATGCATGTTTATAGTAAAGAATAAGCATACAAGTTATGTTTTATAATATTAAGTTTTTGTTTTCTATTTTTTTTTGGAGCACCCATAACATCATGTTATGACATTTGGACAAACTCATTTTTCAAGCACCCATAACATCATGTACGGACTGTATTGATCAAATAAACCCATTTTTTACAAAGACATCAAACAAATTATTTTAAGGTAATCTTGTTTTTATTTTATTTTATTGTTTGCATCAATTATGAAGGTAATATTGTTCACATGTCTTGTGCATTTGATTGAGAAGTTTGGGAAGATACATTTGAGCATTCTTCCCAGCAAAGTAGTGAAGGTAATATAGAAACATAACCTATTATTTTTAAACTTATTCAAATATAGTGTTTTTATGTCTTTTAGAACTTCATTCAAACATAGTATTTTAAGTGATACATGGATAAAATACTTTAATATAAGCATTACATGTATGTTTAACATGTAATTAGTTTCATTATTGACAAATTATTTTGTGCCAAAACTTAACCTAGAAACTTATGGAATAAATAAGAACAACATTTATTGTATTGCCACATCATATAGATTTATTGTATTGGGCATAACACATTATGAATATATGAATCAAACTAAATCATTTAATATCCACAGTATCAATTCAATTCAATTAATATATATTTGATGGAGTCACATTATGAATATAGGAAATCAAATCAAATAATTTAATTTCCAGTGCCTTAATTCAATTTAGTTATTATGATCTGATGGAGTCTTAATGGTTGCATTACCAATTATTAATAAACGTACATAGAATGGAGTAGGACCCACAATATATAATGTTTGACCTCGATATCCTTCAAAGAAATATATGGAAGGTAGTAAAATTTTAAAGCAACACTTTCCTAGTTGGCCATTCATGTCAACATACCCATATTAGGCAGTGCATAATTCTAATTTGTATTTTTTTTTAAATTGTATGTTTAACCATGGGGAGAGCTTGGAGCTCCGAAGAGGCATGTAGTTGCCACTTGGAAATCCATGCACATTCTCAAGGACATAAGAAACATCCATTTGATCATATTTCACATTGGACATAGGGACTCTGTAACAAACAACTCACAAATTCTACACAACAATGTTTCCTAAGAAGATTTTCATTAATGCCATTCTTTGAAGAAGATCAACATTCTCACATACCTTATGCGATAATTTCCTTCAATGCCTCCATGTTGTATTGCTAAAATGATCCCTCCAATTCCTTCATGAGCCCACTCATTATCCTTCTACATTTCCTCCCCCGTAAGTTCATATATGGGATTAGGACCCATTTTCACATTCTTGCCCAATTCCTTCTTTAGTTTAACCACACTGTTTGGAGCTTCATACGATTCCACCCCATCCATCAAATCACCTAGAGTATTTCAAGGAGCAATCCAAGCTAACCCATTCTTATTGAAAAAAGTGTTCCATAGACCCCCCCGTCCCCTTATTATTATTATTATCAACTTGTGAGGTAAAACAAGGGTCATCGATCCAAAATTTGGCCACCATGTTTGGGATAGTGGTTTTTTTTGCAAGAACCATCAAATATTTAATGTACATTCCCATTGAAGTGGTGAAAATGAAGAAGAGATTCCCATGGGGATTATATTTGTATTTCCTTACCTTTGTTTATCTTAGAGTTTTCCTTCTAGAGGATGGTAGTAGGTTTCCTTCTGACCACCATTTTTGATGGAGAGCTCAAATAAAACGATTTATTACCAATATGTGTGAGTGTTGAGGATTGTTGTAATAAGAGTTGGAAGATTTTGCTATTAAAATATAATTTGGTAGATTAGAAGCAAAACTACAAATTTAGTTGAAGGATTTAAATAATAGATTTCTTCTAGTCCAATCATGGTATGGAAGCGAAAAAGGATAGGCTTCTCCTCAACCATTAAGACAATCAAGTAACCATTACAATGTCTCCTTCATGTTTTGTTTTATGTTCGGAATATTTCCATTTCTATTGATGGCTTTCAAGCATAAAACATAAGAGTAACCCATGAGTAACCCCTACATTATCCAAACCAACATAATGAAGATGATGTTTCTAACATTCCACATGACCGAGGAAGATTAGAGACAAGGATTCGAACATTTCATAGTATTTTTCGCATGGATGAGTTTGGGAAGCTTGGTTATGAGTTTTTGTTGGCTTGGGAGGAGTGCTTATGATTTTTTGTTGAACAACGATCGATTGAAATAGATTGATTATTCATTGTATTTTAAATGTTTTTGTTGGTTTTATGAGTTAGTTTCTTTTAGATTGATAATGCAAATGAAAAGTTGAAGGAACAAGAATAATAATGACAATGATAAGGATGCACTTGCAGATCTCGATTCCATCATCTGTGGTGTATTTGACTGTGTTGGAAGAAATATCAGTGTGAAGAGTGTTGATGAAGGGTCAACATATGTTTGTGAGCAATAAAGAATGAATTCCATACAAACGACTAACCAACTAGATCCACAAATTGATGATTGGGAATTGGTTGAGGACAAATACCACCACCACCATCATGTCGGTGATCACCTCCCTAGTTTTGGATCAACCCAACTTGAAAAATAATTTTCAACAACATGGAATAGAAAGAAAAGTAGAGAAATAAGTTCAAGTGGTAGTGAATAGAAAGTGGACAAAGAAAGAATTTCAAGCAATAGGAATAGAAAGCAAAGCAACAAAGCACCACCTTTTTTTTTTCTGTAGATGAGAAAAGGCAGCTGGAAAAATGTTGGAATTTTCTAGGAATTAAATCTAGCAGGGATAAGGGTGGATTTGTATTAATGAAGGTAGAAAAATATGATTGGAGAAGATATGATCGAAAATTAAGATAGGGATAGATAGACTAGAAAAATTTTGTTCAAAGAACAAGCAAACATTCCCAAAACCAATGGTCTACGATGACCAAGTTTTGGGGAAAATCCCTCCCTTAAAAATTTTGTTAGCATAATAAGTCAAGAAGAAAATTTTATAGGTGTCGTATATAAATCAAGAAGAAAAGTTAAGTGCATAGACTAGAATTGACCTCATACATAAAGATTGCACTTGAAAAAAATAATTTATTTTAAAGCTTAGAATAATATTAAAAATAAACCAATCAGCTTCTAGAATTATTTTTTTTGGCATTGTGTATTGTCTAGGTAAAGAGGGTCGTTCTTGATTAAAATAGTCAAGTACAAGTGACATCACCCCTAATTAGGGCAATGGTTAATCCTATATTAGGACATGATTGGAACCTTAAACATGTCAACCAAAGTCTCCCATAAAGACAATGAACCAAAGCACATGATCTAAAATTAAACCAACTAACTACAACATAATCCACTAGAATAATATAAAAAACAAACCAACTAAACATAATTGAAACCTTTGATAAGACAACCAAAGTCCCCCCTTAAAACTAGTAAACCAAAACATGGAATCTAAAAATAAACCAACTAACTACAATATAATCCTTTAAAATAATATAAAAAATAAACCAACTAACTACAACATAATCCTCTATAGTAATATAAAAAATAAACCAACTAACTACACCTTGATCTTATATTTGATCGATCAATACATTGATCTTATATCTAATCAATATACTTCCCTTTAAAAATTAAAAAAAATATTTGTTTTGGATGCTAACAAAAAACAAATGACAATATATGAATGATAGGGGCAAATCAAAATTGTGGTTGAGAGAAACCATAACTTATAAAGCATGTGCTCCTCTAATAAACTAGCACACTTTTGCATCAAGTTATTGGGGATGACATAACAATGAACTTGTATTATCTTTAACATCATAGAATGGAGGATTGTGCAATTGTGATTGAAGTAAGAGACTATCATGAAATTAATAAAATATTAATTTTGTATTCAAATATCAAGCAACCCATTCGAAGGAGTATTTACATATTCTTCTCTAAAATAACAACCTCACAAGAGTAGGGAGTAGCAAGTATATTTTCTCTGCAACTAATGATAATAAAATTGGTATACCTTCTTAACGGGGAAGAGAAACACTGAAGGGAATTGGACGATGGATATGTGTATGTTACACAAGGATAGAAGGATCTTATGTTTTTTTGGGCAGCCCATGTGGCATTAAATAAGGATAGGACCAAAACACAATGTTGTGCATTAGTTTGAGCTTTGAATGCAAAAAGAGTTTAGAATATACTTAAATAACATGTCAGGTTCGAAGAGAGTCTTGGGCAGGGAAAGTAAAACAAAAAAACCCATAGACTTAATGGATTTTCAAATAGGCCTTCGTTGGTTTTAGGAAAAAACCAAGACCGAATTTTTTTTATTGAACATCATTAAGTTCCTCGTTAGGTCCATGAGGGGGTCCTTGCATTATAAAACATAAGGAGTTGAATTTTCCTGGGGTAGAAAACTTGAAAGGGTTGTAGAATACTATTAATTCAAAGGTCAAACCCACCCTGAGTCTTATGCAATTCAAGAAACACAAAGGTTGATTTTTTGTTTTCTTATATTCCTAACGTACTATTAAATTGTGGTAATAGAAAGTGTAAAGTTCATGTTGTAATTATACAGGTTAAAGGAACATCAAATCAAGGATTCATTCAGATTTATGGACCTTTCAAGAAACATAAAGGTTGATTTTTTGTTTTCTTATTGTCCTAACATACTATTAAATTGTGGTAATAAAAAGTGTAAAGTTTATGTTGTATTTATACAAGTTAAAGGAACATCAAATCAAGGATTCATTTGGGTTTATGAACCTAACAGTGTTATAATTCACACACTCAATAAAATTTTAAGGTTGTATCTTAGTACATAGCTAGTTTTAATAAAAAGTAAAGCAATTAAGTACTCAATATGTCAATGTCACATGGCTCTCTCAAAGCCCTACACATGTGGTTATGGGTTACGCTTTTCTAACGCCATCATGCACACATTGAAAGATTCTATTCGTGAGCATTCATGTTAGGATTACTTTTTGTAGTTTTTGATGATGTCATCATGGTTAATGTAGATGTGGCAGATGATGCCATACGGTAGGATCCTGGGTGTCTAGGAAATCATAAGACTTTTGTAGTTTGTGGCATAATCTTTCAAATCTACTCATATTCCATAGATTCAAACTATTATATTACCTAGTTAAAAAGTGTATTGGTTCCATAAGAATAGTTATATAATATGGAAACAAAGAACCACTAATTTTTCTGGATCCAAACCTAGAATATATATAAACCTAGTTTAATCCATTTTGAATCCAAAGGTTTAGTATTTAATAATTTTCGATAAAGAGGATCTAATGTGGCTTACTGATGTGTGTTAATTACGCCATGTGTTAGAACTTGGGATAATCATACGTTAGAATTTGACATTGATGACATGATGATGATATGGAAACTTTTGGGCTTACATACCCTTGAAATGGGTGAATGAAAAATTTGAAGTGATTCAAGTGATAGACACATCAAATTAGGCAAAAAGTTGCTTATGTTGTCTTTGTTAGGAAGTGACATGACTGAAGTACGAGGCTATCGTCTAGTGAGGAATTTTTGAGTGAATATCTCATCCTTGGTGGCTTCAAACTCAAATTGTGCTTACAAGGTGTAAATGAGAATGTGATTGGTGGAAAGGAAGGTGGGACTAACATGGAAGTGGTGGTCAAGACTTGGAAGTGAGATTGAATGGTAAGAGTTCAAATCACCATGTGGTCAAATGAAGGAACTAGAGAGATTGATGCATCTACACTCTATATAAATAAAATATCACACATTAAAAATGGACATCCAATGCATGGAAAAACAAGTCAACCTATCCTCTAAATCCACTAATGATGGTGGGAATATAAACCAATCATATTTTTAGATAATTTCTTGAATCATGTTTACATTTGACACAACCAATGTACAAAAAGGAATGGAGAGTTTGTATGTTATATTTTATATTTGTTGATCATCGTGTTTCTTAACATACAATGATTATATATGGCATGCATAATCTTTATTGATTGATTGAAATGTTGCAATGTTGTTTGAAGTCAGATGCTCTTGTCTTATGAAAGTCATCACTTGTGATTTTATGTTGTTGAAAGGGTCAAAGAATCATCTTCAAAAGAATAAATGAGCAAGACGTCATTGAAAATGTGTTGTTGTGTTTCTGGTCACAAGTGAGGTTAGAGGTCTCAAAAGATGGGAATGAGAATACATGAATTAAGAGAATAACAGACTTGGAATGAGAATATATTGGATTTGGGTTGGCATTGGTGAGGATTGAAAATTTGATCGCCCACATGGGAAATATATCCCTAGTTATGGTTTCAAATTGCATGGGTGGATTCATGGGATTATCATTGTCAATGTCATTTCTTGTGGGAAATTTGAACATAATTTAGGAAGAAGAATTGTGGTCAGTCAACACCAAGGGAGTCGATCATGTTGACAAAATAAATGGTTCATGAAGCATGCTCAACCATGATTGGTTGATATGTTGTGAATAATTGGAAATCAATGTCCATTATCACCAATATGCATGACAAAGCTACAATATATACATTTCTATTACACTGGGAGTCTTTAATAATTGACATATAATCAATATTGTTGATGAGAAAATGACCAAGCCACACTATTGCATCAACAAGGTTCAAATCCAAATATCAACCCTAGAAAACAACAAGATATACATGAGTTCACATTCCCTAATGGTTTCATAGCCATATGGTGTAAACAAATGGGAGAAATTGAGCTTGTGATTCGATTCTTGTGTAACTCATTGATTGACGTATTACATGTCTAAACACAACCCATGCTTCCTAATATGCATCATCTCTACCCTGTGGAGCTACAATAATTAGGACATGTACAAGACCCTAGCCATGCAAATCATGGCTCTCAACTTATTTGTTCAAATTAGCCATTAAAATAGGTGGTTTAATACATGTTCACACTTATTATAAACCAAATTTAGTAATCATCACCATACTATTATTGTTTATCCAAGAAAATCCTTGTGGAGAAACCCATGGGCACTTCCTTGCTTTTTGTAGATGGTACCTAGTGTAAAATTGTTAGCACTAACTGCAATGTTTGACCAAATAGGGACATCGAGTGAGATGTGAAACAAATACATCCAACGTGGGGGATCGACCCCAAGACGTCTTGCATGAAGCTCAAAGAACTCAACCACTCTTGAACTAACCCACTAATCTAAATTGTCACCATACATACATACATACCTACATACATACATATTCTTTATTCTTTTTATTAGTCCTTGTCTTTTAGGTTGAGAATATATGGTATATTTGACATGATTCCTATTAATTTGCACATCAATGTAAGCTTTTATTAATATATTACCCTAACTTTTAATTGGAAAATATATCAAACACTTTATTTGCAACAATCACATGCTTCATTTTATTTGGCCTCATATTGAGCTTAAATGTTCAGCAATGCTTGATTTTCTATGAAACCCTAAATTTCAAATCAGTGATTTTGAAGAGTATTCTTGCTACTACAATACTATGCCAAGAATCAAAGGAAAAACACAAGAATCACCTTTAGCACAATTTAGAAAGAGTCATTCTTTGATTGGCTATGCGAGGAGATGGGGAGAAATTTGAACCCTTAATTTCAAATCAGCTAACATATGATTATTCGTTTAACTAGATATGTGGAAACGAGCATACAATTGTTCCCTCCCAACTCAAATTTAAAAATCATGCTTATTATTATACATGTCGACAAACATGGTCTATAGCATTGAGTTCACGTTGACTTGATATTAGTTGATGTTTGACTATAAAATATGCATCCGTTATGCATCCCTTTAACCAAAGTTTGAAAAAACATTGATTAAAATTGAATTTGAAATATCATTTATGTGGTATGTTATTGGCCAAAGAATTCTAAGTCTTATTACTACATTCGCTTCCAATGTAATTGTAATAAATATTTTTCCTCCCAGTTCTGTAAGGGGTGGTGCATTCCTTGGTAATCTCATTTTTCATTTCGTTCCTCCCGCAAGTTGTTTCATTCATTAATTAAACAATTACTACTACTTCTGCTACATCTACCATGGACCTACTCCAATTAAAGCACTACTGCTACTTATGATGCATCTAACATGGACCTACTCCTCCACCTG
This sequence comes from Picea engelmannii, assembly GCA_009831015.1. NCBI lineage: Eukaryota > Viridiplantae > Streptophyta > Pinopsida > Pinales > Pinaceae > Picea > Picea engelmannii. Next base: position 1,044,747 of record ML778539.1, on the reverse strand, counting down.
CGTTTTGGTGTATATTCCACTGACCTACTCCTCCACTTACATTATGGTGCATCTTCCATAGACCTACTCTATGGGCCTATCGTACCACCACTAAATTATTAACCAAGCAAACTCATAAGAAATGATTTCAAACTCTTTTCAAAAAGTAGAAAAAGGGTTTTAAAGGGTGAAGGGGAATGTGGAGAGAAGAATACTTGGCCATCTCTATTGCAAACCATGCATAAGAGATGGGGTAGAGCCCCACTGTCCAAGGCTGGCTCGACTCCCAATTCAATCCCACTTGCAAATATCCTAACCGTAGTTACAAAATGATCCAATAATGGAGCCCTTGATTTGTTCACCATGATCTCCACAACTCTTGGAATTGTGCCCAACTTTATATAGGATAATTTTCTTGTGGAGGTGAGGAGAAGCTGACATGATTGAGACTATGAATCCCTGCATTGCACCTAGTGACTACCATCCCTCACAACATCTCCAGTATAGGGGTAATATCCTGTCCATTGGAGGTTGGAAGTTGATCGCCCCGTAACAAAGAAAGCATCATCTCTTCTAGCTCTAGATCAGGTGGAAGATCCATAGTTTTCTTCTCTGATAACATGGATGGATACTCTTTTATTTTTCTTCAATGTGATATGGAGACTAGATCTTCTTCTTATTTCTATCTTATATTCTTTACAATAATCTTTGGGGGCTACAATTGTACTTCTCAGTTCCATCGTTTATATATAACAAGTATTTAATTCAAACAATGGTGAGCTCATGCATCTCGGCTTTGGAAAATGACGATGAGAAATTAAAAAGGAAAATTCTACTGCTTGGAAGACAACAATGCATCACCTAATTATGTATCAACATCAACAAGTTTTTGGGTGGATTTAAGAGCAAGTTGGTATTTATAGAATCTCTTTACCTAGAAACGAAATTTCATTCCTGCGTTGTTTGAGATGTAAGCATGACCTTCGTTGTTGCATTGTTTGATATGTAAGCATGGCTTCCTTGGAAACTTGGCTCATGATCTACAAAACTATTTCGTGCAAAACATGTTAGTGTTTTCAATCCTCGCAAACTATATTACATCGATTATGATCTACTGTAACCATCACAAGTCTTCAACAAGCTTTCCTCCATATTTTCTCATCATTACCCCAAGTCGCAGAGAAATAGGGTGATAACTCTCTATCGGTTTTGATCTCGGGGCATGGAGCCTCAAGGATTTCAGTGCAATATGAGCTCCAAAATATCTAAGTGTGCTAGGCATGCAACAATTTCTTCTATGCTAATCACTAAATCAGATGAGAATGAACCATGTTGTTTACTTGAGTCTGATATAGAGTTGGACTCTAATTCTCTCATGATGTTTTCAAATGCTAGGGAAGGATCCCTCTCGAAGCGACAAGATATGGAAACCTTAGATATTGAGGAGCACGTCAACTCATTCAAACTAGACAGAAAGAAGAAGAGGGTTAGAACCCAAAAAATCATGGATACCCACTTTCATTCTTGTGCAGATCAAGAACTGAAGTACAAGTGCAAGACATGCACAAGGAAATTCTCTTCATTTCAAGCTCAATTTATGTTTTGAATGACTGAATCTCAATTTTCTGTGCATCATGTACAATTTATCAACTAAATAGAAATTTCCTTCATGAGTTTTGCCAATGTTAGGGAAGGATCCCTCACAAAGTGACAAGATATGGAAAACTTATATATTGAGGAGCCCATTAACTCATTCAAACTGGACATATGGAAGAAGAGGTTCAGAATCAAGAACTCATAGATACCCACTTTGTTGGCACCAGGCCGAAGTGTAAAGAAGGAATATCATGGGAAAGAAAGCGTGCAGGAAACTGAAGTGACAATTGGAAAAAGATCAGCATGAGCGAATGCAAGAAAGCATGCATTGAGGAAAGCGACAACTGGAGGAAGAACAACACGCGCATGGGAGAAAAACCTAGCGTAAGAAGGGTTAGGGTTTTGGTAATATTCTGTAAGTGGCTGAAGAGCATGAAATGTATAAATATAAATACAAAAGTATCATATAGGGGATGGTGGTTGTTGTTGTTATCATTGTTGATTTTATGTTAGTTTTTATGAGGATTACGATTGTTCCGAGTATTGCTGTCGGCGATAAGTGAAGAGTTTTGAGTTGTATGAACCGAGTTTTGTAAGTTGTTGAGAAAGAAAATATAGGAGGGAAGGTAGATATGAGGATTAGACCACAGGTTGTAGAGCCTAGTGCGATCTAGTTCACCTCACATAGATATTACCCACTTTTGCGGATAATTGTAATCACGTGGTGCAAGGAAATCAAGAACTACCATAATAAAAGAGCCAAGAGCCAAATCTTTGTGGACATAGCCGAGGAGGGGTGAACTACGGTAATCTCTATGTAATTTGTTGAATGTCTATATATCTCTAATTTCTTTCAGCAATAGATTATTATAATTGATGAATAACCAAATGCATTATTAGAATCCGTTTATAGTTCAAGTTATATGCATGTGATTCCTAGGAACAAGTAGATTACAGTAAAAGTTCATATAACAAGACCTTAATCAAGAAACCCCTTATCCCCTACTTTGTCCTAGACTGTAAACACCTGAGTCTTACAATCAACCATCTATAGCTATCTCAGGTGAGACAGGGCAGTACCTTCCGACGTTGCATTGCCTTCTAGTTTACCAGGAGGGCCGATAGTTAGAGGCTTTGTTGGAACCCCAAATGACATGAACCCTGGGTCAATAACTTAGATAACCTGAGAGGGGAGTCGATAAAAGAAACCAACAAATGGTTTTGTTGTCATGTTAAGAGGAACAAGATAGGACTAAGTAGATGAGATAGAGTGGACAAGAACCATCAAAGAAGCAATGAGCTGTTAGAAGGGAATGTGGAGACCTTGAAACTCCATGAGAAAAGAAATCGAGGGTTGGTTGAGAAATAAAGAGCTATAATTTTCACACAAAGACAATAGAAACCCTAGAATCACACCACGCAGATACCTGGATAAATATTTGTTTACGAATTTACATGAAATCATTTTCTGTGATTTTCTGCATCTACTACAGGAGTAGATCTTAAGATTAACGGATAATCGATCGATGAACCTGATTCGACAACTATATTGGACTCTATTACAGATTCAACAACTACAGCAAGTGAACAACAAATTCACCCACGCAGTAGACTTTTGGCTTGAAAGTATTGTGGCAAGATTCATCATAGAGTTTGTGGTACACACAACAAAGTCATACAGCACAGCCGAGCAATAATTTCTACGAGGACCCAGAGGAAGGTATATTCGATTCATGTATACTTCTATCAAGATACTTCTTTATAACAAAGGTGTAATGACAATGGAATCAGACAGTTAGACTTCCCTACGCGCATGGGGGAAGGGGGGAAACACTAATAGAAAAAGGAGGAATGGAAGGAGGGCAGGATAAAGAGAAGAAGGAAGAGGAACCCTTGGACTTGATCTCGATGGATGATGACCAGCTCAAGTGGATCTTGGCGTCATCAATAATGACGCGTAGCGGAGCACCCTACCAATATAAAATAAACACCAAGAAGAGAGTCGTAGCCGAAAGGGAGGGCTTGGCGAGCAATGAGGAGGAGGTAGAGGATCTCTGAGCTATCGAGCAGATTGAGGAAATCTTGCGTGCCACCTATGAGAGGAAAACCAAAGGCCCAAGAACAGGAGGAGAAGACAACCACTCCTTTTAGATCAATGCCAGTGTGGAACCCATAAACCCATGTGTGACCAATACACCATAGAGAACACCACCGTTTAGGCAACCAAAGTTCGGAGGAAGTCTGACAGCAGGAAGTACATCTACACAAGGAGCGACAACTAGAGGATCCAGTTCAGGTAATATTAGTCAAGTATCCACACCGCGTGGAGGAGGCAGTAGTTCAGTACTCAGAATGGTAGGACACAAACCTACTATCAGATTACCGGAGTTTCAAGGAGAAGCAGCAAAAGACCCTGAGAAGCATCTATTCATTTGTGTCAAGATCTGGGAAGCAAAGTAGATCATCGATGACAACACCAAACTCGCGCAGCTAGTGATCATGCTAAGAGACCATGCATTAGACTGGTACATGAGTCTAGACACAAACAATGCTCCAGGGATGACAAGGACATTGGACGACATTAAGAAACTATTAATAAATGAGTTCCAAAAGCCGAGCTCAGAGGATCAACATATGAACAAGATGATTGAAATAAGACAGAAACCAGGAGAATCGGTATGGGAGATTGATCAAAGGTTCAAGTGACTAAAATGGAAGTTAAAATACCTTATGATCAAGATGCAACATCGACACTTGTTTATCAACTCACTACTCCCACACTTAAAATACCCACTATGACAACAGAAGTTTCAGACACAAGCAGAGGCTTTATAGACAGCCTTGCAATTGGAAGAGAATCAGTATCAGCAGATGGACCCGACTATCGAAGAACTAAAAGAGGATCTAAAGAACTTAACATTTCAACTGAACCAGAATAAGAATAAGGACAAACGAGAAGTCATTTGGTGTACCACATGTAGGACAGAAGGACACCACAAAAATGAATGTTCGATGTTTGCACAGTATATGGCAACAGAGATGCCAAACCCGCTACCAAAGGGGGGATTATGGTGTGAAATCTGCAAGAAACCAGGTCACGACCCTTACCATTGCACAATGATGCAGAAATACCAAATAGTCCCAACGAACTCATATTGCACTTTTTTCAAGTCAGTCAGCCACGATGAAAAAGATTATAGAACTATGGCACTGATGCGGGAAAGAACCTCAAACACCTACAGGGTACAGGAAAAAATGTTGACTGGGCAGACAACACCATAGTTCACTCAAGCCCCAACACCATACAACACTGTGCAGCAGTAGTATAACACTGCGTAACAACCTTATAATAACACGTAGCTGCAGTACAACCCAGCATAGCCCCAGCACAATATTGCACAGTATAATCAAAGACCACAATATAACGCGCCACGAGGTGATCGCGCAGCCTATAGAGGAGCAGGGCGAGCCATAGGAGGTTTCATACATGGGAGAGGACCAGTCACATGTCACAATTACCAGCAAATAGGACATTATGCATGGAAATTCCCACTACCACCAACGACCTGTATGTATTGTCGCCCTTCGGACCACAATATAGAGGAATGTCCGACACTACTTGTAAAGATCCAGGAAAAAAGGAACCAAAATAACCAAAATGTTCAGTGGATTTCATCCAAAGCAAGGGATGATGAACAAAACATCAACATAGTCACTCGAGGAGGAATGAAAACAGGAAATGACATAGTTCAATAGGACCCAGCGCAAAACCAATGGGTAAAGAAGAACCATGACCCTAAGAAGAAGTTCGACGTGAAAAAGGAAAAGAAGATATTTACAGAAGCTCGAAAAGAATTCCAGAAGGAGGAAATAGCACTGACTGCACAATAGAACAAGGAAGCTCTAGAATATGACATGCCGCCATCACTCGACCATATCAACAGAATACAACCTAAGGAACAAGTAAGTACTCTCAAATACTTTTTGAAATCATGCGTCAAAATGTTAGGTGATCCCTCATCTATCAAAGTATTGAAAAACATCCTAGAGAAATGTAGCAGTGAGACGGAACAAAATCCATAACTGAAAATTGTCAACCACCTACAAACAAGAAGAAGAACAAGTAGAGAATTTAGAATCAATGCTAACATTGGGGATTTCAACATGGGAGATATTAGACTAGATCTAGGATCCAAGGTGAATATACTATAAAAAACCACATGGCAATGCATGGGATAACCTACACTGGGATACTCAACTAGTCAATTAAAGCTAGCAAATCAACATAGAGTTCTACCAATAGGTAGAATGAAAGGAGTAATCGTAGATCTGGATGGCGTGTGCACTAAGGTAGACTTTGAAGTCATCGAAATAGTAGATGGTACAACACCTTACCCAACGCTACTTGGTGTGGATTGGGTGTTCGACAACCAGTCCATAATTAACTTGAAGGCCATAAAAATGACATTTGAGTCGAGAGACTACAGGGTTATATCCCCACTCGACCCATCAGAAGGCGAGAGGTTCATCGAACCCACTTGTCTAGATCTAGATGAAATCAGCCAGTTGTACAGAACAACTGCGCACGATGCAAATTATATAAACCCAACTACAGACAGGATACTCAGTTGGCAGAGCATTACTTCATGCACAACGGACTCAAACACTGGGCTAGAAAAAGGGCAGCAAAGAATACACGAAGTATTCACAAGAAGGTGTGCAAGAATAGACTGTGCAGTAAGATGGCTTGGCACAAAAATCAGAGAACCACTCAGTTTTCACGAGCTAAATGATTTGGAAACTTTCTTGACACAATACGAAGACAAAGTATTAGAGAACCAGATACTTAGCACTAGATTTAGCACTAAAGGTTGCACCTGCAAGATGGTGGGGTGTGCACAAAGAGACTATCATAGATTGGTACCAATGCAAACGATTATTGTGCATAAGGTTCGGCGCAGAACAGATATGAAACAACCGACAAAAAATGATGGACTAGGAATACCTGCAGAACACCTGGAGGCATGTAAAAAACTATGGAAAATGATGCCACTAGAAGAATGGTCTCACCACTTCATTCATACTTTAGAATGCGTACCAGTGAATTGGTATATAGACCAGGAATTGTGAAAAGGAACCAAGACATGGGCGCCACTCCAACAGAAATTTACAGTCACTTTCGCATTCAAGCATGAGAAACCCAACATAGAAACAACCCTAAAATAGATAAGAGATTTCATATTCATTACATAATTAGAAATGGAAGTTATCACAGAGGTACAACAATAGAATAAACAAACAATCAAGGAATTGTTGTCATGCTACCATGTACAGGAAGAAGCACCGGATGAAGATGATCCACGCGATATTCAGATTGAAGAAGTCAAAGGCGAGAGAAATGTGGAAGGACCACCCTTAGAATCAGAGGTCATATCTACACCAATCAAGATCAAGAAGGTTAACATAGGGACCATCGAGCAGCCCAAAATGGACAGCATTGGAGATTATAGGGACAAACAGACACTAGAAAGCATCACAAAATTGTTGCACAAATACAATGACCTTTTTCCCATGACCTTTACAGAGATGAAAGGAATAGATGGAGAATTAGGAGAAATGAAGATACCACTCAGACCTGATGCGAGACCCATTAAACAACGACCATATAGATTGAACCCCATCTACAAACAGAAAGTTAAAGACAAGATCGACAAGATGCTCGAGGTTGGCATCATTGAACTAGTCGAAGAATCAGAATGGATAAGCGTAATGGTAGTACAGGATAAGAAACAAGGAAGAGGGATCAGGATATGTGTCGACTTGATGAAGTTGAACGATGCATTCTTACACAACCCATTCCCCACACCATTCACGGATGAAGTACTCGAGAACGTAGGAGGACACGAAGCCTATTCATTCACCAATGGATTCTTGGGATATCATCAGATTAAGATAGCACAAGAGGATAGACACAAGACCACATTTGCGACAGAATGGGGATCTTATCAGTACACATTCATGTCATTCGGATTGAAGAATGCGCCTGTGATATTCTCCAGAGTGGTCATCGCATCATTTAAGGAATTCATCCACCAATTTCTTGAAGTATACCTAGATGATTGGATGGTTTATAGCCTGTTAAAAAACCATGTGGAAGTTTTATGCCTTATGTTAGAATGATGCAAACAGTGCCAGATATCAATGAATATCAAGAAATGCATATTTGGAACACCATTTGGGATACTACTGGGACGCATAGTATGCAAACAAGGTTTACTAGTGGATCCGACCAAAATCGCAGTCATTGTTAACCTACCAACACCAAAAAAAGTCCGCCAACTAATAGAAACGTTAGGACATACAGGATGTTACAGGAAATTCATCAAAGGCTACGCGCATATTACAACGCCCATGGAAAAATTGTTAAGGAAGGATACCAAGTATCAATGGAACGACGAGTGCCAACACGGTCTGGATACCTTGAAGGAAAAGATGGTCACCACACCAATATTGGTATTTCCAGATTGGGAAAAGACATTCCATGTACATGTAGATGCATTATCAATAGCACATGGAGCTATTTTAGTGCAACCAGGAGCAAGAGACTTGGATCACCCAATAGCATTTGCAAGTAGGAAATTATCAGACTCAGAACAAAATTATAATACGATGGAAAGAGAAGGCTTAGCTATGGTTTACGCACTACAGAAATATAGACATTACCTACTGGGAAAACACTTTAAGATGTTCACAGGTCACTCAGCCCTGAAATACCTAGTTAACAAGCCAATGTTGAGGGGGAGAATATGTTGATGGTTACTGCTATTTCAAGAATTTGACTTCAAGGTAATAGTCAAACCAGGGAAACTGAATGCAAGGCATGACCACCTATCGAGAGTCACAAATGGAGAGGAACCAATGAATTTGGAAGACAAATTTCCAGATGCATAGCTCTTCTTATTACAGATTATTGACAATTACTTCGCAGAGATCATCCAGTACTTGATCACAGGTACTGCGCCACAAGGATATACCACCGCCCAAAAGAAGAACCTGGTAGTCCACTCAGTCGACTATCAATTGATTGCAGGGCATCTATACAAAATGGGCACAGATAGCATCTTACGAAGATACGTACTATACCACGAACGACCGATAATTTTAGTAGAATCCCATGAAGGAATATGTTAAGCCCTAATATTGGCTCATTACCACTTAATTGGGGCATATTAGATTAGTAATGTTATTTTATTTATGTCGGATTTAGGCCATTAGTTGTGATTTAGATTAGTAATGTTATTTTATTTATGTCGGCTTTAGGCC
>ML778539.1:1009953-1030316 GCA_009831015.1 Picea engelmannii | reverse complement strand
GAAAAACCCAATAGAAGGGATGAGATGCCACTATGACCACAAGTGACACTTCAGGCATTCGACAAATGGGCAATAGACTTTGTGGGACCCATTAACCCACCCACCAAGAGAACAGGGGTGAGATATATTATCACCATGATGGAATATTTAACAAGATGCGTGGAAGCCGCACCAGTAAAATATTGCAGTGCAGAAACAACTAGCCACTTTATTTTCGAACAGGTAATTACTAGATTTGGGTGCCCAAGAATTTTGATGAGCGACCAAGGAACGCACTTCATCAATAGAACCATCCATGTGATGCTCGAAGAGTTTGAATTTCATCACCAAAAAAGCACACCGTATCACCCACAGGCTAATGGCACAGTAGAAGCCTTCAACAAAATTCTAGATAATGCCCTGACGAAGATATATAATATCAACAAGGATGATTGGGATCTCAAGGTATCAGCAGTACTATGGGCATATAGAACCACATGCAAAAATTTGATAGGTCACACACCATTCAAACTGGTCTATGGTCAAGAAGCAGTAGCGTCGTTAGAATTTGTAATACCTAGTCTATGTGTAGCAACTATCACACAAATGACAGACTAAGGCGTAGTCTAGGAATGACTGGATCAATTACTGTCAATGGAGGAAGACCGAATCTTGGCAGGATTCCACCAACAAGTACAGAAAGTGAGAGACAAAGCGTGGCACAACTGCCACATCAAGACAAAGATGTTCAAGGAAGGAGATCTAGTATTTCTCTATGATAGTAAAGCACTACAACACCCAGGGAAGTTGAGGATGCATTGGATAGGACCATACAAGGTAAAAGTTGTCATGGACGGAGGAGATGTATAGTTGAAATATCTAGCAGGCATAGACCTCAGAGGAATGATCAATGGGAGTTGGTTGAAGCTATACAAGGATAGTCGACTACCCACTGTGTAGTTAAAAAAAAAAAAAAAACATGACGGACAAGTCGCATACGCAACACAAAACCAGTGAGGGAAAAGACAATGACCATATTGGAAAGGGAAATACGCGGGAAAAGGAAAGTTAGAAAAATCACACTGACATGACATCATGCGGTAGAATTAAAGCAAGGAAAGGATAGATGGGATGTCGCCGACAAATTATCCATAAGGGTAGGTACGAAACTGCCATGGATGCATTGAACCCACACTTATGGTGCATTAATCGCACAAGGTAGGAGGCGTACTCAAGAAGATTCATTGCACACCCATACAACACACGAGCACATAAATAGTTAGTCTATTCACATAAGAAGAATGGAGAAACAGAAAGAGCAGCCCGACCACACAGAGTGAGATTGTAGAGCTTATCCAAGCTATTTGAACCAAGCAAATGTCTGCCAGACACCAGTATGGCACCACCAAAGCTCGCAGAACCAAGCTAGACAGTCAGACCTACTAGGGTTCAAACTAGGTCATGAGGGACACGGGAAGAGAACAACCAGCAGTCACTGAAGATCGTCAATATTGACGAAATCCCTTCAGGGGAGGACATTCCAATCAAGTCAACACCAATCCAGGAAGAGATTTTGCAGCCCCAAGTGGAAACCATGAAAGAGGACATGCCGGAAGCAGCGCAGTAGCCTCGAAATGAAGCAGTAGGAACTCATCAGGAAGGACAGCCAGAAAATGCCAAAGCAGCCATGGAAATAAATAGAAGCACACATAACCCAGAAGTAGAGGTCCAACCAAATGTTCCACAAATACCCATCCCAGACTTTTCTTTTTTGGCCAAGCCGACTGGTGAAATGGGCAAGGCTTGGGAAGAATGGATGGCGAAGTAGCAACTAGAAGCTGCTGGAACTTCAAACCAGCCAACACAGCAGGAAGACAAAATTCAGATACCGAGCTCGCCTCGAAAGAAACCAACTGTAGAGATTATGCTACCTCGCACACCAGAAGGAATATAGGTTGACTCGCAACTATTGGGTCACATCAGAAAGCTCAAATTTTCCAAGCATGATGTAGCAGATGAAAGAAAATATCTAGAGCTCGCACCACAAGTCTTTATGAAGACAATAGCCATGAACTCTCTTAGAGGGACTATCACTAAGCCAGGTCAGTGGGCAGCCGGACTCGACAGAACCAGAATCTTAGGATTGCTGAAGATACCACACTTTGGTAGAGGCCAATATGTGATTACATGCATCAAGCAACTGCTAGCAGTTATGCATGGAGGGGATGTATGGATGGACAAACCCGTCCCCATAAATATTGAACTTATTGTGCATATTATAGGACTGCCCATCCGGGGTATGGATCCCGCGCTTATACTGGACGACAAGTCCAAGGAAAAAGAATTGGCAGAAGAAATGAAGAAGAAATATGGCACTGACAGGGGAACGAGAGGCATTATAATCAAGAGAATTAATGATGTCGCGACACAACTGGGAGCAAAGATCTTAGCCTGCAAACTGCTAAGAAAAAGCCGCAAATATGAAGTACCGGCAGGAGTCATCGCATTTGCAACTCAGTGCACGTAAGGCACCTTCATGAGCTGGGCGCCATATTTCCAAATATACTGCAAATATGTGCAGGAAGTAGGTACAAAATTTTATTATTCATGGCTGATTAATCTCATCACTTTCATAGGATGGAAAGAACTGGACCACGTCACCTTTTGTACCACACCACATCCAGGAGGAATGAGATATCGCGTCCTAAAATCCGCATCACTGGCCAAGCATAAGAAGGAAAATGGAGTTATATTCAAAGCTTACCTACGAGAAATGTAGGAAGCAATCAATTGAGCATGGAGGATAACACCAAAGGCTATCGCGCAATTTGGGGGCATCACTAATTTCTGGGCTAGGCGACAAGTCATGTGGATACAGCCAAGACAGGACCCACATAAACAGTGGCTACAAATGCGCTACTACATCACCGAGCGAGACATTGACATGATCATCCATGAGTTTCCGGATGAATGGAAAATCCCAACTATACCTAGAGCAGTACCGGGACAAACAACATAAGGAGGGGCTTCGCAGGCGGAAACACAGCCTCCACAATTCCCTGTACCCAAGAAACCAAGAACGAGCCAAATCAAGTTGACTTAGAGAAAGGGTGGCTCGGGGCAGCTAGGGACCCAGAAGGGGAGAACATAAACCAATCAACCAAACAATGAACAACAAAACCCAGCTGAGGGAGCACGGGAAACCGTGACGAACCTCATCACATGAGAACCAGGGGGAACTAAGAGACCAGTGGTACAGGAAACAGGTGTGTGCAAGAAACCAAAGGCAAAATGACCACCACTAGAATACACAATCACAGAGTTTAATGGCAAGATAATTTCTATAATGGTCCAGGATTGCCTCGTAGAGGACTTTGATCATGTAGTGCACTACAGGGATAAACTGCAAAAGGAGCTGGCAGAAATGGGGTAACTCCTGAAGAAATTTGGAGAAGCCCAGATTACAGGTGGAAGCAGAGACATAGAACCATCGAGCGCACGGACCGCAAAAATAATGGAGGTAGGAGAATGCAACTCAGTTCTTTTGAAACCACATTCCACAGTTTACATAAAGCTGAGCATGCTACGAATGGATGAGATTGTGGGACATAAACCATTGAAGGACTTGGATCAGATCCAATTGTTCCTAACACAGATGCTAACAAAGGCCTTATACCAATTGTAGGTTAGCGTTGACCATGAGATACAGTCTCGAGCACATAAAAACTTGGTCGAGCTACAACAAGAAACAAAGAAGAAGGAAACACTGGAAATAGTTTGCACGTAGGAAAAATCAGAAATGTAGGAGGAGAAGGAACGAAGAACTGAGTTGGAATGCAGAGTGGAAGATATTTTTGGGAAACTTCCAACTACTGCGCAAGGAAGTGAACTCCCAACGACAAAAAAGATCGATCAGATTGCACAGGAAATTGATCAATATCAGAAGGAGATCGAGACTCCCCATGGACAGATTAGACCAACAACTCCACCAACAGTTAAGGAGAAGAGGAAGCAGAAAGAAACAGTGCAACTACAAGAGCTGTAAAAATATGTCAGCACAGTAGCCGACTTCTGGATAAAGTAGCACAACTCTGGACAAAGCTGGAAGAGGATCCACAGGTCCAACAATGGGACAAGGAGGAGGAAATGATCAATGCAAAGATCCAAGAATTCAAGAAGCAACAGAAAATCATCCCAATTCCAGAATAGGTCAAGGGGACACAGGAGTTAAATAAGTTACAGGTAGAACTTCTCACTGCGCAAACACAGAAATAGGAGCGTCAGGCTCAAATAGAACCGTTGTAGGAATGGATAGCAGTAGTACTGGAGAAGATAGAAGAAGCCAGAACACAGTCAGTACGAACTCAACTAGAATGTGCAGGATTGATAAGCGAAGAAGTAGCAGCGCAAATAGTTGATATTATCAAGGAGAAAACTGTGCAGGCACTGACAAAAGCAATAGAATTGCAGGAGAAGTTCCAGATGATCACTAGGGAGATCAAGGAAGAACAATGCAATTAGGTGACTCAGGACGAGTCACATGTCAGTGTTGGGGGCCTGTTGGCACTGTGTTGAAGTGGAAAGAAGGACGATCATGGGGAAGAAAGCATGCAGGAAACTGAAGTGACAACTGGCAAAATATCAGCACGATCGAATGCAAGAAAGCATGCATAGAGGAAAGCGACAGCTGGAGGAAGAACAACACACGCATGGGAGAAAAACCTAGCGTAAGAAGGGTTAGGGCTTTGGTAATATTCTGTAAGTGGGTGAAGAGCGCGAAATGTATAAATATAGATATGAAAGTATCATATAGGGGGTGGTTGTTGTTGTTGTTATCATTGTTGATTTTATGTTAGTTTTTATGAGGATTGCGATTGTTTCGAGTATTGTTGTCGGCGATACGTGAAGAGTTTTGAGTTGTATGAACCGAGTTTTGTAAGCTATTGAGCAAGAAAAGATAGGAGGTAAGGTAGATCTAAGGATTACCATAGGCTGTAGAGCCTGGTGTGATCTAGTTCACCTCACATAGATCTTACCCACTTTTGCAGAAAACTGTAAGCGCACGGCGCAAGGAAATCAAGAACTACCATAATAAAATAGCCAAGAGCCAGATCTTTGTGGATGTAGCCCAGGAGGGGTGAACCATGGTAATCTTCGTGTAATGTGTTGAATGTCTATATATCTCTAATTTCTTTTAGCAATAGATGATTATAATTGATGAATAACCAAATGCATTATTAGAATCCATTTATAGTTCAAGTTATATGCATGTGATTCCTAGGAACAAGTAGATTACAGTAAAAGTTCATAGAACAAAGCCTTAATCAAGAAACCCCTTATCCCCTACTCTGTCCTAGACTGTAAACACCTGAGTCTTACAGTCAACCATCTATATCTATCTCGGGTGAGACTGCGCAGTACCTTCTAGGCATTGCGTTTCCTTCTGGTTTACCAAGAGGGCCGATAGTTAGAGGCTTTGTTGGAACCCCGAATGACATGAACCCTAGGTCAATAACTTAGATAACTTGAGAAGGGATTCGATAAAATAAACCAACACACTTCCTTTCTTGTGCGGATCGAGAACTGAAGTACAAGTGCAAGACATGCACAAGGAAATTCTCTTCATTGCAAGATCAATTCATGTTTTGAATGACTGAATCCTAATTTTATGTTCATCATGTATAGTTTATCAACCAAACAAAGAATTCCCTATTTCCTCGATGAGCAAAAATATTTTAGATTAGTGGAAAATATATATGTCAAACAAATCCTTGTTATACAGTTATTTTCAACCTACTTAACTATTTGGAATGATCTAGAGGTTAACATTTTGAAACACTGAATTATTGCACTTTTACTCTGAGTTTATAGTACCTTTTTCTTGGTTGTGGTTGTCCCTTTACATCCCATGACCAAAATTGTTGGTCTCTCCTTGTTCTTTTTCAAAGGGTGACTGGTCACTCCCTGTAAGCATGCAGGGCACGACCGGGTTTGTTACTCCCTATTTAGGATTATTTTCCATGAGATGAGATTAAACCTAATATTTTTCATGGTTCGACCTCAAGAAGTTGGTTATCTTGGGAATCTAGATCCTATCTAGATTAACCTTTGATCTTATCTCTATTATCCTATATATTGAGGGTATCTCATGGGAAAAGGGGGAGAGAAGGGAGAAGCAAAAATTATACTGGTGGATTGATAACATGTTGGGTTGTTATATTCTTTGTAGTGAAATTATATTCAAGGTGAATCGATAGATGGTTGAAGTTCGAGCTGGATCGACAACAAGTCAAAGGTCAAGAGGGTTGACTGGTTAAATTTGAAGTCAAAGATATCGATGACAAGTCAACCAAAAAGAGGTCGAAGTGCAAGTGTGAGACGACCGACTAGAGACAAAATGAAGGACCGACTAGTAACCTGACTTGGATTCGACTGTAATAGAATCTTGGGATTTGCAGGATTTGTAGCCAACGATCTGCATGGATCTATAACCTCTTTTGGGTGCCAATATTTAGGTTTCTTCCTATTTTAAATCCTATAAAGAGGCGTGTTGTAAGGCCATAAAGGCTAATGAATTAATCAATATATTTAGAGTAATATTTAGATGTAGGTTGTTGGTCATGCAGATGTAAGTCGGTTTGTCTACAGGGTTGTTCTTGCGTAAGAAAGTGGGTATGATGTAGATTGTGTCTTAGGTGTGGACCAAGGTTAGACATGTAACATTTATTTTGATTGAATAAGACAACAAGAGAGAAGAACGCTCAAAGGAATGTTGGTTTTCCTGGTTAAGGGTTTCTAGGGTAAAATCTTAGTGTATTGTGTGATTTCTTGTGTCATTTGCATTCTTGATTAAATTCTTCATATCTTCTTCTAGGATTAGTGTGGAAGTGTCTTTCATTTCCTGACATGTGGTATTAGAGCCAGGTTTTACCTAACAAGTGAATGATCAGAGAGGTTCTATGCTTTGGCGAGTATATTAGATCTTGATTTGCTAATCTTGAATCTGAGAACTAAACCCTAGGTATAGTAAGAGTTGTAAGTCATAAATTATGTTAAAGATCATGGTAAAGAATGGCAAGCAGTTCCAGAATAGAGATAGAAAAATTCAATGGCTATAATTTTGAGCTTTGGAAGCTTAAAATGGAAGATATTCTTGTGGATCGAGAACAATGGACAACGATGTGTCCAAGTACCTAGCCGACGGGCATGTCAATAGAAGAATGGGAGAAACTTGAAAGAAGATCAAGAAGTATGATTCGAATTTGTCTTGCAGATTCAGTGTTGTTGAATGTATTTCTGTTTTAAGGCTTTTGCGACCATTGTTTTGATCAGAAAGTTCTTTTGGATTTATCACTTAGGTTTTTTTTATTTTCTCACAAACGTTTTCCTGATGATGGACCACACTAGTTTGGTCTAAAACGTTGTTGAATGTCTCAGGTGAATATTCCCCAAGAAACTATGGGACAAGATGAGAAGCTTATACCAATCGAAATATCTGGTAAATAAGTTGTTTCTGAGAAATAAATTGTATCTTCTGAGGATGAGTGATGGAAGTTCAGTGACTGAGAATTTAAATGTGTTTAATACAATGTTAAGCCAGATATCATTTGTGGATATTAAGATCACTGATGAGGAAAAGTGTATCATCCTATTATGTTCTTTGCTAGACTCTTAGGATAGCTTAGTCGTGGCTATTGGAAGTAATACAACCACAATAGCACTAGAGGATGTGGTTTCTTCTCTACTTTTAGAAGAAATCATAAGGAAGAACATGGAAGGATTGAACAAAGATGATCTAGTAGTGAGAGGTCGACTGGTAAACAGAGATAAAGGAAAATTCTCCAGTAGAAATTCCAAGTCAAAGGGTATATTTAAATCCTCGGTTCAGTCGACGCAAAGGTGCTAGAAATGCGGTAAATATGGGAATTATAAAAAGGACTACAAGTCGATTGCAACAGAAGTCAGTACCGGATCCGACGAGAAGCAGTCGATTGAGAGAAAGACAACTTCAGAGAAAGGAGGTGATGTGTATCTACCGTCGACCAGTACAAAGGTGGATCAAGATGTTTGGTTGATCGAATCAAGAGCATCCTATCATATGACACCACATAAAGAATGGTTTTGTGAATATAAACCATATGATGGGGGTGATGTGTTCTTGGGGGATGACTCGACAACAAAAAGTTTTGGATAGGGAAGAGTCCCACTAACACTGCAGGATGGGAGGAAAATAACCCTTCCAGGTGTGCTACACATTCCGGGTTTGGAAATAAAATTGATATCTACCAAAAAGATGAGTGATGCAAATGTGCATACTTTGTTCCAGAAGGATTCATGCAATATGGTGAGAGGTGTGATGGTCTTAATGAAAGGAGTTCAGATTGGTACCATGTACAAGTTGTTAGGGAATGTCGACTCGACTGGATGCAACAACATCGTTGCTCCTGAAATCGACTTGACTGTGACTTGACTCAACTCGATGTTGATACAACTTGACTCAACTCGAGCTAAGTCGGTTCAAATCGACTCGATAAGGCATGATGAAATCGACCCGACCAGGTATGGAACAAGAGGATGGGACACATTGGAGAAAAAGGACTTCAAGCTATGGAAAGAAAAGGTATGGTCGAAGGATTTCCTGAATGTGGTTTAGAAGTCAAATTTTTTGAACATTGCATATATGGAAAACAAAGTCGGTTGAGGTTCCCATCTGGAGCGACAAGGGAAAATGGGATTCTAGAACTGGTTCACAATGATGTGTTTGGCTCAGTTATAGTGCCTTCACTTGGTGGATTCATGTACTATGTCTCCTTCATAGATTATTTTTCCAGGAAGACATGGATATATTTCTTGAGGAAGAAATCAAAGGTTTTCAATAGATTTAAGGATTTTAAATATCTTGTAGAAAACTAGATAGAGAAGAGGATTAAAGTGATGAGGACTGACAATGGTGGTGAATTCTGTGGAAAGGAATTTGATCATTTGTGTAAGAAGTGTAGCATAGCACGCCAAAATACCACACCATATAACCCATAGAAAAATGGAGTTGTTGAGAAAATAAACAGAACATTGATGGATAAGGCAAGGAGCATGCTCAGTGGTGTTGGGATTGCACAAGAATTCTGGGTGGAGTCAGTTGAGACTGCAAGATATCTGGTGAATATGTCTCCTTTGTCGGTGCTAGTTGACATGACTCCAAATGAGGTATGGTATGGTAAGAATACTTCAGTGGCACATCTTAAAGTATTTGGCTGTGATGCATTTGTGGATGTTCCCAAAGAAAAGAGGAGCAAGTTAGAAAAGAAGGCAGCCAAATGTATTTTCATTGGATATAAAGAAGGAATTAAAGAACATAATCTCTGGGATCCTACATCAAGGAGAAAAATGTACAATCGAGATGTGGTATTCAGAGAAGTCAGAGGTAAGTTTGAGCCTAAGGAAGTTGTTTAGATCGAGAATAATCCTGATATGGTGTGATTTGAATGGAGCAACGAAGAAGACGATTCAAATAAGTTGACTAAATATGAGGAAGAGGTGTAACAAGTAAATCTGGTGGTAAGGAGGTTAGAAATAATAAGAAAACCAATTGAGAGAAGTAGTCCACTCGACTTTTGTTCCACATTCATGCTAACTGCCATTGACAATGAGACCAAGTCAGTCGGTGAGGTAGTCAACTCGACATAGGGTAAAATATGGAAGGACACCATGGTCGAAGAGATGGAATCCTTTACAATACTGAGACATGGAATTTAGTCCAGTTACCTAGTGGAAGGAATCCCATTGGTAGCAAGTGGTTTTTCAAGAAGAAGATGAATGTCGCGGGACAAGTCGAGAAGTTCAAATATTGACTAGTAGCGAAAGGTTATTCCCAAGTTGAAGGAGTTGACTTCGGTGATATTTTTTCCCTTGTTGCCAAACTAACTAACTTCCATTAGAGTAATATTGTCTCTGGCTGCAACATTCAATCTAGAGATAGAATAGATGGAGTTAAAGACAATGTTCCTACATGGGGACCTGGAAGAAGAAATCTACATAAAACTTGAAGGATTTGTAGTAAAGGGAAATAAAAAGTTGGTGTGCAAACTCAAAAGATCCCTTTATCGTCTAAAGAAGTCCCCAAGGATGTGGTACCATAAGTTTGACACATACATCGTTAGTTTGGGATTTGTGAGAAGCAAAGTTGATCACTACATATATTCCAAGGAAGAAGGTGGGAATTTAATATATGTAACTTTGTATGTCGATGACATGTTGTTGATTGGAAAAAACATGGACACAATAAAGGAGGTGAAGAAGAAACTATCCTCTAAGTTCAACGTGAAGGATCTCGGTGCAACTAACTTCATTCTAGGAATAGAGATTAAGAGAGATCGAGCCACTAGAAAGCTTTGGTTGAATCATAAGAAGTATATTGAAACAGTTATGAAACGGTTCAACATGCAAGATTGCAAACCGGTGAAGGTGCCAATTCCTATGGGAGCAAGGCTTACTGCTAACCAGTGTCCAAAGACACCGGAATAAATAGAAGACATGGCACATGTTCCCTATGCAAGTGTTGTTGGTAGTATAATGTATGCGATGGTATGCACTCGACCAGGCATTTCCCATGCAATGGGAGTGTTGAGCAGGTACATGTTGACACTTGGAAAGGAGAACTGGAAAAATTTCAAGAGAGTATTCAGGTATTTGTGTGGCATGAAGGACTATACTATATGCTACCAAGGAAAACCTGGCGGTGACACCAGTAAATTAGATGTACATGGATTTGTGGATCGATGGAGGTCAACCAACAAATATGTCTTCAAGATGTTCAGTGGAGAAATAAGTTGGATGAGTAAGCGACATGCAGTTTTAACCTTGTCAACAACAAAAGTTGAATACATGGGGGATACTCATGGAAGAAAAGAAGTGGTATGGCTTCAAAGTTTGTGTTTAGGAATCGGCTTTGAGCAGAGAGATATGAAGGTGAGTTGCGATAGTAAAAGTGCAATGTTTCTGGAAAATAATCTTGCTTGTCATTCAAAAACTAAGCACATTGATGTGCAATACCATTTCGTAAGATATATGGTGGAAAATAACAAGGTGCTACTGGAGAAAGTAGGCATGTTGGAAAACATAGCAGACTCGTTGACCAAGTTTGTGAGTGTTGTGAAGTTCTTTTGGTGTGGAGAGGCAATGCACATTGATGCCCTGGGTCTATGAACAAAAATTTGGGAATCTAATGTTTCATCAAAGAAGAAAACAAGTGGGATAATGTTGGGTTAGTATATTCTTTGTAGTGAAATTCTATTCGAGGTGAATCGAAAAACGATCGAAGGTCAAGGTGGATCGACAAAAAGTTGAAGGTCGAGGCGGATCGACAACAAGTCGAAGGTCGATCGAGTAAAGTTGAAGTTGAATATATCGGAAACAAGTCAAATGACAAGAGGTCGAAGTGTAGGCATGAGATGATTGACTAGACACTGAATGAAGGACCGACTGGTAACCCGACTTGGATTCAACTATAACAAAATCCTGGGATTTGCAGAATTTGTAGCCAATGATTTGCATGATTCTGTAACTGCTTTTGGGCACCAATCTTTAGGCTCATTCCTGTTGTAAAGCCTATAAAGAGGAATGTTGTAAGGCCATAAAGGATAATGAATTAATCAATATCTTTAGTGTAATATTTAGATGTAGGTTGTTGGTCATGCAGATGTAAGTCGGTTTGGCTAAAGGGTTGTTCTTGCGTAGGAAAGAGGGTATGATGTCGATTGTGTCTTAGGTGTGGACCAAGGTTAGACATGTAATCTTTTATTCTAATTGAATAAGACAAGAAGAGAGAATAGCACTCAAAGGAATGTCGATTTTCCCAATTAAGGGTTTCCAAGGTAAAATATCGGTGTACTGTGTGATTGCTTGTGTCATTTTTGTTCTTGATTAAATTCTTCTTCTCTTCTTCTAGGATTAGTGTGGAAGTGTATTTAATTTTCTCACATAACATAGCTTGGGCAAGGAACTTGGGAAAGGATTGCATCAACTTCCTTTATTGTAAGTTGTAAACCATTTTTCCATTAATAGAATATGTACAATGCTTTTCCTCCTTACTCGATTGTATGTAATTGTTATAATCTTTGTAGGGAATTGATATTCTTATGTTATGTCATTAAATATTTTATCCATTTATACATGATTCTCTTGATCTTGTGAAAGGTTTCTTTGTGTCTCTATGTGTGCAGATCCATGTTGGTAAGAGCAAAGGGAATCTTCAATAAAGATAACAACTAATGAACATGCAGGGACAATCGTCAAACATGGGGTAAACCTTTCATTCCATCAACTTGTAGATTCTTTTCGTGTATAATTTAGATCTAGGAAAATCTACTGCTTGCATATCTATTATGTATTAGGTCTAGGAAGAGCCTAATGGAGGTAACTCCTACAAGGTTCATTTACCCTACAACAGACTAGTGACTCCACCGAGGAATTCGTAACTGTTTATTTAGTTTTCTTCGTCAACCTTTGAATTCATATTCTCAACATCCTTGCCTATTTTAAGCCCTGATTTTTGTTTTCATTATGTCCATAAGTCTTTGCTGAGTCTATTTGAAAGTGTTCAGACCCATATATGATAGATCTATCTCATATCTATTGGTTTTATCACTTGCACAATCACGGTCATGGGTTATTCGTGCCCACAGAGCGACCAAATCCTTTTGGTTGCGAGTTTCTCCATTGCAAGAGGCGACCATACCAAGAATTACATTGTTCTATGCAACTAGTTTTTTTTGGTCACCCTCTAGTCCTCTACAAGGAGTGACCAGTGCTTTGTGGTCACCCTATGGTCATTAACAAGGTGTGACCATGCTCTAGAATCAATGTTTTTAAGGGGAATCCTTCAAACAAAGCCCATATATGTGTCTGTCCTTTCTTCCACCCGTCCAGATCTCTCTCAGATTTGTCCCAGCAGTCATTGTTGCAAAGTCATTTTGAAATCTTTCCTTTTGTGTGCCATTTTGTTTATTTGATTAAAATCACTTTTTGTTTTTGTGGGTA
The DNA here is from genome assembly GCA_009831015.1 of Picea engelmannii. Classification (NCBI taxonomy): domain Eukaryota; kingdom Viridiplantae; phylum Streptophyta; class Pinopsida; order Pinales; family Pinaceae; genus Picea; species Picea engelmannii. Next base: position 1,017,302 of record ML778539.1, on the reverse strand, counting down.
TGGTTTAGGTTACCTAATCTCATTCCCCAATACTTTTAGTGTTTATGGTAATTTTGTGAAGAGAGTTCATTCTTTTCTTTTTTTTTAATATTTTGGGTTTTCCTTTATATTAGTTTCCATTGTTTAAACACAACCAACTCCCCTGATTTGCATCTCATCTTAGAGTGCAAAATTTTTTCAAGTTATTTGAAAACTTTTTTTTCTACCATTGAAAGCTTGAGTTTTCTACGTTGAAGACATCTTTGTGGATGGATCTTTTATTCCTCAGGGGCTTGTTTTCTCCACCTTCATTCACTTTTGAGTTCTTTGCAAAGTGTCATTGAATACTTTTATTAAAAGCAAAAGAAAAAGAAGTGTCTCTTTTGAGTTTTCATGTGATTTGGAAAGAAGAAAACACAAATTTTGCATCCTACTTTCATGGTTGGAGTGTCTTGGTACATAGTTGAATAGTTTGGCATTTCAATTTTTTTCCATTTGAAAAAAGAAAAGTGAAAGTTGCATGTTTTTGGGTGTTTATTTCCAATAAGAGGAAAAGTATCTCTTCTCCTTTCCACAAATAGAATTCATTGAAATAAAAATCTTTGTATTTCATTCTTATTGCATGATTTTGGAGTCGAGTCATCACATAATTAGTTTCACCTTAGTACACCCCTCGAGTAAAAGCAACTATTAAAATGAACCAACACGTTAATAAAATTAATTAGAAATTTTTGTTTTTACTACACCAACAATAGCTTAGATCTAGAGTCTTTGGACTAGGAAAAGCGAGTAAAATGTCCAAGACTACTACACAATACTGTAGAACACTAAAGAGGGGAAAAATACAACTATTGTATAAGCATATCCGAGAACCCCCTTTAACATAGGGGATAAACACGAGGTCGTGTGCGGAAGAGTACCCAAGATTACCCCTCAAAATATTGACCAATCGTAGTGGAAAGAGCATATATTGGGGGGTTTTATTGAGTGTTATTGGTTCATTTGGTCTCGGTGATTCGTGAATCTCAAATCCGTTCGAGGTCCTCAGGAGTATTACTGGTCCACTTGTCTTTAGTCCTTTGGAAGAGCTTTGGACTTTTTTTATCCTTCCCATACATTCGATCTTGACTATCGACTGTACCCCCCCCCCCCTAGGAGGTCGACTGCGAGTTGGTAACCCTAGTCACCTTTCCTAGGTATCTACAGAGGTGACTGTGGGGAGATTCCCACAGTACCTAGGGAAACTTTCGTATCACACTTTCAGTACCCTTGTAGGGTGATCCCATGAAGTGAGGGTTTCTTGCACTAAGAAGGGATGTTATGTGGAGGTCGGGGTAACTGGTTCTCATATCTTCGATGATGGCTTGACATCCCGTCTTTGGAATATCCTTATATATATTGTTGTTTGGTTGATTACCTATAGATTTTTTCTTAGGTGTGTGTTCCTTCGAGATCCATAGTTGGCCTTAGGGATCATCATTTCTATTATACTTTCATCGTGGCCGACCAAGGTCTCTGAATATATTGAAGAGTGAAAGGGTTGGATATGGAAGAACACGATCTTCCACATAACCCTTCTAAAGAAGGAACTATTAACAAAGGGGTTTCTTCTAAAATTGGGAACATATCTCCCCCAATTGACTAGACTAAAGGAGTGATCGAAATCATGGAAGAAGATTTTCCCTCTTCCACAAACCCACCTTTGACTGGTCCTTTTGATCAACCACTTGTTAACTTTCCATCAACGAGTTATTATGATTCTTTTTCTTCTTACCTCTTGCCACCTGATATGTATAGTAGAAAATATTATGGTATGCATGCATCAACATCTAACTATACAAATGGAATAGTGATACCCCCACTTGATACTGAGATAGCCTCCCTGGTACACATTACCACTATTGGCACTTCTTATTTGTGGGAAACGTTGTTGACCCCTATTACCTTGAATCAACAATCGATTAGTACAAATTCTCTTCTCGCATATCTAGATACACACTTTCATACACCAAGCGCGTTACTTGGTTGTCCTTTGAGGACTCCATCTAATCTAGTGGCCAATAGTGCTACTACCTCGGGTCTTATGACAAGTAGATTAATTTTTCTCTGCCCAATCAAGGTGTTAACCAAATGACGGTTCCACAAACTATTCCACATACAACTGGGGGGCATGTTACAATTGGAGGGCCACCTTCTTATGTAGTCCAATACCTCGCTAGAGGGCAGCCTTCAGCTATGGCTTAGTTTCCAAATGGGGGGAAACCTTTGATTGCAAGTCAAGTTCCATTTGGAGGAAAACCTTCAACGGTGGGAAAATATTCGATCTAGGGACAACAAAAACCAATTGGGGGGAAACAACCTCTTTGGGGACAATAACTCATTGGGGGGAAACAACCTATTTGGGGTCAACAACCATCTGGAAAGAAACCAGCTAGAGGTTAGCAGCCAGTTTGGGGACAATCCCAGACCCAAAATTAACCTCACCCTTGGGGATAGAATGTTATGGAAAACCCTACAGGTATTTATAGTGGTTTACCATATCCGGGAGTGCCAAATACTTCATGTGGAAACCCAATCCGGTGGGAATCTCTTCACAAGGATATTTTCCCACTCAACCAATGAACCCCATGTTCCCCACTCCCCAAGCCACTCAACCATATATGGGTGGACCATCAGGTTTCAGCATGTTATCCCAACCTGCACATGGTCCTGATGGTACTCTGATGCCTCATCCACACTACCAGTATTTTCAACTTAACCGACAACTTCCTTTCTTGGCTACTTTAGATTTTCCATATTTTTCACATTTGACAAACGATCCCATACAAGATGCCCCGTTCCGACCCTCTATCCCTACCAAACTATCGTCTGACATCCCAAAATTTGATGAAAAACATGGAGAAGATCTTAACAACCATGTTATGGCCTTCCATCTATGGTGTTCTTATAACTCCTTAATGGATGATTCCATTCGATTACGAATTTTCCTGAGAACACTTACAGATTCAATGGCGAAATGGTATATTGAGTTTCTATGAAACTCCTTTGTCGATTTTAATTCTCTTACTATGGATTTCCTGACACATTTCCAATTCCCCATTTAGTATGAGACCGGTACTGATATTTTAACCTATCTTCGACAATCCACCTCCACTCATATTTATGATCATATTCATGAATGGAGGCGACAAAGACGGTTGATTAAAGCCACTATTCCGGACCAACTCCTGGCAGATTGGTTCACATAGTCACTCCTACCTCCCATTGCTAGAGATGTCCCCATGGGAGGCATTGTAATCGAGGAGAAATCCACCAGTCGTGATCAATATTTAGACTTGGTACATTCCCATTTGGGAACACTATATGATCTGATCCCTCATGCTCCTTGGCCATCAAATGATCTATCAAAACCAACCCCAAGAGCCCATGTTGATGGCGTAGTGGGTTCCGTAAAATCATAGTCTGTGACACAATCACATAATGGTACCAATAACAAGTCTCCTCCCTCTCCTACACAAACCTTCGAGGTGAATGAAGTTCATTATGTTTCATCTCAACAATCCAAAGGAAAGAATAAAAACATGGGTAAATCGAAAAAATATTCTAATTCGCAGGAGAGTAATAACACCCAAGACCCCAATGTTGGGGAAAAAATAAAATAAAGATGAAATATCCTTGCATGGTATGTAAGGAGTACCACTTCACCAAAGACTTCCCTTGCCTTACCGAGATTCATCATACCTCGAGCGAGGGGGGTCTCCTTCTCAACTAGAAGTATTAACCAATCCCTTTCCCTAGCAACAACAAATGGTCACACAAGTTCCTACACCCCCACCCGGGGGAAATGCAAAGTGGTAATCTGTGAATATTATGATGGTTAAATCAATGGTGGCACTATCCACCCGAGCGAAGAAATATGAATCCCAAGAAGGGTAACCTTCATCAAAGGATCCTACATCGACTATACCACACAATGGCCCTCTCACTTTAGAGAAACCAACTTTTGAACCTGAAATCTTCCCTCCAAAAGGGGTAGTTTGACAGATTACCCATAATATGAATGCCCAGGTAGCTCAACACTATAGAATAATGGAAGATCTTGCCCAAGCACCATGTGCCATGTCAACACTCGAAGTATTACAGAGTTTTCCTTCATAACAGAAAGCCTTTCTATCATCCATGGGGGGAATCAACCCTTCAAAGTCCAATATTATTTCCTTTGACAAAAAATAGAGTGAGTCGCGTTTCTCACACCAACTTGCATTGCAAATCACAATTAGTTTTTTGAACAAAAATATATTTCGTACAGTGATCGTTGAAGGAGTGACCACTTGCATTATGTCTTTTTCATGTTGGAAATCCCTTGGTTCTCCACAACTCACCCCATCTCCAACCATCCTCAAATATTTTGATGGACATTCTTTCAAACCTCACAAAATTCTCACCTTGTAACCCATCGAGCTTAGGGGCAAGACTGTCTCCATAGAATTTGAAGTGGTAGACACCCCACTTGACTATAATCTACTCTTGGGTCACAATTGGTTCTATGAAATGAAGGTTGTTGCATCCACTGTGTTTCACGTCAGACATTTTCCCCATAAAGGAAAGATAGTCATGATCGACCAACTGGATTATTGTACACTTGACTTTCAATATAATCCTAGAACCAACGTGCCCTTCATAAGTGAATCTTTTTGGGGGTATGAAAGTGTCGGTGTAGGTATGTTTAAAGATCCATTTCTTATGGGGATATTCCCCCTTCTTGCACCTGACACTACCCATATCGTTCCTATCAATATGATTTTCTCATCTATCAGTGGATCCCTTGGGTTATTTTATCCTTGGGTGGTACCTCATCATGAGGATGTTGACTCACATGGAGCATATATCCCTTCAACATCTGTTGATACTGGTCAACAACTCCATATTCATGTGGAGTGTGATCAACCTTCTCTGTCCATATGGTTTGTTGATTCTCTCGATTCATATGATTTCTTAGATATTAAGTTTCCTTCATAAGAGGCCACCCCATAAATCATGGCTTCCATTGATAAGCCCAAAGAGGATAAGAATCATCACACTGTCCTCCTTGATTTGGAACCAATGAGAGTTAAAATAATGAGTCTTGCTTCAAAACTGGGGGCATTGGCTAGGAAATCCAATCCACCTTCTAGCCTCGAGCCTTTTCTGCCTTGTTTATCTTTTTTAGAACTTTACAAAAAATTCTCTGCTACCTCTTCCATTGAAGATTCAATTTTTGTACTTCCCTCACATCTTGATGGATCCTATCAAGGGGCTTCTATAGCTCACAAAACCACTCATGATGAGTATCTTTGGCCACATAGATATGTTCCTATGTGGCATGGCCCCGACATGGTGAGCCATATGATGCAATTAATGGCTCATGAGTTCCTTGATTGCGAAAAAGATCCTTGGTCTGAGCCTAATAATGGGCTCTCCTTTGTCTAAACCATCAACATGCATTATTCCTTGTACATAGGTGTGTGGTGTGAGTGCCTTTTTTTGTGTACATCATACCCAAACAATACAAAAAATAAAAAAAATAAAAAAAATAAAAAAAAACTTTTTAGGATTTCACTATGCATGCTGACCTTGGAATATAGTTTACGTGTGTTGATGAGATTCTAGGGACGTTTTTAAGATGGGGAAATCCATTGAACTTGAGGTACATGTCTCTAAAATGGAATATAGGGAGAGGTTTTTCCTTGCATTTCCATATTTTCATTATTAATTGTCCATATTGCAAGCACTACACCTTAGGTTCCCACCATTTATGTTGTTTTAATGGTCACACTTTATTAACAATGTTGTCTCGCTACTTATTGTTGCTACATCGCCATTTGATTCCATTGATTATCACACTGCATCCATGCTTGACCGCTAGCCATCCATTTTCTCCCATTTTACAACAACCCTAGACAAGACCTGTTGTTATGAGTGGTCATCATTTGCCATGTCTTGTTGAAGTCCATTGCTTCAGTCACATTCCATGCACCTGGAAATTCATTGCAAACCAATCGTTCTTTCCAGCCGAGCTTACTATTATCCCTTTTCTGTGCTCAGTAACCAACCATGACAAAGGTACACCCTGGTGTCTCCTTTAATATTTTTTCAGACTCCCTAAACATGAAAATATTTCCAAGTGAGCTTGTTTCCTTTCACAGTCGTTAAACAGATTTAAAAGGGCGTCTATTAGGTGTAAGTTTACCCCTTTTTCGGACCAGATGGACTAATTTTCAAAAAGGAATACCCTAGTCATCCTTGGCTAGAAGAGTTCTCCCTTGTATTTTTTTATCTTTTTTCGGGCTCAGGCCACTAAATTTATGAAAAAGCATACCCTTGGAGTCTTCTTTTCCCTTTCAAACTCTTTAAATGTGAAATGACAAACAAGCATTTACTTTCTTGGGCTTCTTAAATCCACAAGATTGTATATGGAGTTCTCTTTCAGATCTTTCTAGACTCCTTAAATATAAAAAAGACCGTCGAGCACAATTCTCCACCCGGGCTCAAGAATTAAATCCACAGGTGAGAATATCGAGCACACTTTTATTTTCTTTCACGCTCGTTTCAAACATGAAAGAAAGAAAAAGAGTGGGGGGTTTTACGTCTAGTCATCTTCACAAATGGCAGCTATCCATTGAGTCACCCTTGAACAATGCACCTATTTTGCATCTATGTCCAACAATTGGGTTATCCATTGTCTCTGAGTCATTACCATCTCCATGAATTCTTGAATTCCGCCGACTGGTTACTCTTCCAGTCATCCATGGCACATGTTTTGGTCCTTATCAAGTCAATGTTGCCAGGCCAAGTCATTTGTCGTGTTGATTTGTTCAAGGGAAGTTATTCTGTGTCGGCCATTTTCAGTCCTTTTGTAATGTCCCCACTTTGGGACATCATCACACGGCAGAGACTTATGATGACCAGAGTAGCCAGATGGATGTTATAGCGAGTATAGGAGTATTTGAGAGGCATTGTGGGGTCCAGTTGGCATTTATCATCATATTCCATCATAATGAGCCATTCCACACAGGTTGGCTTTGGTTTCGTTCCATTCCGACGATTTCCATGATTTTGACTATTTTGAGCTATAAGTTAATTAAAATCACTGAAAAAGGCATTTTGGGCACATTACTTGGAGGAACCTCTCAGTGTAATATCTCATTGGAATTGGGAGGAGCATTACTACAAGATGGGATGGCTAGAAGTGACTTTCAGTGGCCAGGGAAGCCACAAGGAGAGATAAGGAGATTTTTAGAGGTAAAGAGGTTAATTAATTAATTAAAGTGATTTAATTAATTAATTAAATATTAATAAAATGAAAGTCACTTTGGAGGGACAAGGTGAGC
>ML778539.1:994406-1009492 GCA_009831015.1 Picea engelmannii | reverse complement strand
GGCCAAATTATCTAGGGTTTCAGTCATCCAGTGGGGCACACCATTCAGTGGGGGATTTCAGATCTATAGAGATTGAGAGGGATCTTGGAGATTCGGTTACCTGGGTTGTTCTTACCATCACCCGATCTATCAGTTGGCATATTTATTAGGGTGATTGGACACTTTTGGCAGCAGGGCTGAATTATCTAGGGTTTTAGTCATCCAGTGGGGTGCACGATTCAGTGGGGGATTTCAGATCTACAGAGATTGAGAGGGATCTTGGAGATTCGGTCACCTGGGTTGTTCTTACCATCACCCGATCTATCAGTTGGCATATTTATTAGGGTGATTGGGAACTTTTGGCAGCAGGGCCGAGTTATTGAGGGTTTCAGCCTTCTATTGAAGCGTGGCATTCTTCAGCTGGAGAGTTTGGCATTCAGATCTGCTTGTATTGATCTTCCTTTCTCATTCATCCTTTGAAGGCATCTTTTGTATTAGCGGGAGCATTTTGTAGCAGCTCTTATCTATTGTCTATCTTCTTGGCCATCTGTTGAGCATTCCAGATCGACATCTTCATTGTAGCGGGTTTCTCTATTTTATGAATAAAGAAGAATTGAGATGTTTTGGCTTGTCTATCTTATTGCATATGGTTGAGGTATGTTCCATGGTTATCTCTTTTTGTTATTTGCTGCATACACACATATAAACACATCTAAAAGGTAGATCAGCAAAGTGTTTGATGAAATACCTCACTCAGAAAAAGTTTTAAAAAGACACCAAAACAGTGATGATCCTTGCATAATGGCTTGGGATCATTACACCTTTAGCCCATTCATATTGGCCATCCCTACGTCAGTTGTGCTCTACCATTACACTCTTCACACCATCTACCTCTACATGTTTCATGTCGATTGATGGGGGATACATCAAGGCCCTAATTCGACAGATCTCATCCTGTTGACTCCAGATCATTATCCAGGTTTGAAATCTAGAAACCAGTTATTACCCTAGGATTTGCAGACATTAGCGATAGATTCCCTTGCATTTTAGCAGTGGGTTTACATCACTAACTCTTGTTGAATGAATCTACAAGTGTTCGGCTTCAATTTATTTATTCACACCTGCTATATTGTACTCTGTATCTTAGGTTCCATCATCATCATCGGTGGGTTCCCTCGCATTTGTTAATGGTATACATCAATGACCGATAATCAGACGATTTCTACCATGCTCGACCTCAACTCATTTATTCACATGTTGTAGATTCATACCATTGGGATTTGGGATGAAGACCTTGGGTTGGGACCACCACATTCCTTGATGGCCTTCCCTCCCAAGTTGTGATGGCGTTATTCATGAGTACTTCAGAGATCACTTGGGCATCGAGTCATCTCATTGATTTGTATACTGTGACATAGATCAACATTTGTATTTGGTCGTGGCTATGTTTTCACTTGTGACATGGATCCTCAATGTATTTTTTCGTGGCCATGATCTGATTGTCTACACCATGCATGGATCTGCAGTGTATTATTTTTGGTGGCTATGCTTAGTTTTTATTACTGAGCATGGGTATGCCTGCCTCAAGGATGTTATTATTATGTTAGACTGATGATGGTTTCTTTCCAGGTTCCTTTGCCCAAAGCTCTGTGATTTTGTTTGTCAAGTATTTCGGCCATTAGACACCTCTTCTGACCTCAAACTTTAGGGGGAATTTGTTATACAATTATTTGCCACATGATCACCTGATGGACATCATTTAGAGGTTGGCAGTCTAAAACATTGAATTATACCACTTTCCCCCTAAGTTTACAGTACCTTTTTTCTTCGTCACTAGTTCTCCCTTTACATCCCGTGACCAAAATTGTTGGTCACTCCTTGTCCTCTTTCAAAGGGAGACTGGTCACTCCCTACAAGCATGTAGGGCGCAACAGGGTTTGTTACTCCCTATTTAGGATTGGTTTCCATGAGATGAGATTAAACCTCAGATTTTTCATGGTTCGACCTCGAGAAGCTAGTTATCTTGGGAATCTAGATCCTATCTTGATTAACCTTTGACCTTATCTCTATTATCCTATATATTGAGGTTCTCTCATGGGAAAAGGGGGAGAGAAGGGAGAACAAAAACTTATACTGGTGGTTTGATTACAGAGCTTGGGCAAGGAACTTGGGAAAGGACTACAACAACTTCCTTGATTGTAAGTTGTAAACCATTTGTCCATTAATAGGAGATTTACAGGATTTTCCTCCTTACTTGATTGTATGTAATTGTTATAATCTTTGTAGGGAATTGATATTCTTATGTTATGTCATTGCATCTATTATCCATTTATACATGATCCACTTGATCTTGTAAAAGGTTTCTTTGTGTCTCTATGGTGCAGATCCATGTTGGTAAGAGCGAAGGGCATCTTCGAGAAAGATAGCAACTAAGGAGCATGCAGGGACAACTGTCAAATCATTGGGTAAACCTTTCATTCCATCCTTGTAGATTCTTTTTGTGTATAATTTAGATCTAGGAAAATCTATTGCTTGCATATCTATTTTGTCTTAGCTCGAGCCTAAGGGAGGAAACTCCTGCAGGGTTCATTTACCCTACAACAATCCTTAGGAAATTATTCAAATCCTAGAGCGCTCGAAGCATCAAAGATTCTACTCTTTGTCCAACAGTTCTGTAAGGTTGCTAGAAACACCATGGTTGTAGATAATTAATTACGGCCAATGATTTAACCTTTGAATTTTCATAAAAGAAAATATATAACATTGAGTTACATGCTTGAATTGATACATGCTTGGTTTCAATGCTTGCTTCTTACCTTGCATGCCTTGCATTTAGAAGAAAATAGATAAATTTAGGGTTTTTGTGGCTCCCTCTGCTTGCTCGGTCTCATGGCAATGACACTATTCACTATCATCCAAGGACAAATGGGATGGATGCATTACGTTAGTTGTCCTCCTTACTACACGTAGCTTCTCCTCCCCTCACTGCCATAGTATCAATCTCTACGATATCAATTAAGTCCAGGTTTCAACTTTTCAAGAAAGTCACGATGAAGACATGTCACAGTGGGCATTAAATGCCTAAGGATGTGATAATTTTCCCTATCCAACATATGTCATGGAGCAATTTAAAAACAATTTAAAAACGTGTCATTTATAATAATGCATAGTCTTAACTTTTTCTTGGAGTGTTATGTAACTCTTGCTTTCAATACTTGCCTCTTACACTAAAACTATCATTGTTCTGCAACTTTTAAGTATTTCAAGTTTAATTTACATGCACACAAATATCTTTGGAGTTCTCAATATATATCTCTTCCATGGTTCTAGAAATATGGTTTTGGTTATCTATCTATCTATCTATCTATCTATCTATCTATCTATATATATATGAACAAAAACGTTTGACAATATTTCTAGTGCACCCCTATTTCGTATTATCCTAAAGGATCCACGTTCATGAGGTTTGGAGTAACCAACCTGTTATAACCCTAATTTGCACCATACATGCTTACCTGGCATCAGACCATCTCAGATCCCTTCTTTGCCAAAGCACTACTGAACAACTCTTTAAAAAACCTCTTTTATAAGGTTCCATGCGCCCTACTCCATTATTGCATGCGTGTACATGCTAGCTGACCTCAAACAGCCCGCGTGGACCAACAAAATCACGAAAACAGGAAAGTTGCCGACAAAACACACAGCTTTGGGTGAGTTAACTGAAACTCCCGACCATGCATGGCCAAGGGTTCGTCCAAATACCTAGCTTCTTCTAGCCTATAAAAGAAGGGTTGGGGGTCCTATTTGGAGGAGGAGAATAAGAGTAAATAAACTCTGCCCAATTGCACATTCCCATTGTCCCAACCCTTTAGCCATCCTTGTGAAAGAAGAGATACAAAGCAAAGAAGTTGGAGGACATTTGAAGAGGAGCCCAGGATCAGGATTCACAGAGCAGTGGTTGCTCTCGACATTGTAAGTTGATTCATTAAAGTTAATACTAAAGAAATGCTTTTCCCATCCCACTATATGAGTTCTTCATAGTTCAGTAAATATATGTTTGAATCTCTAACCCATTAGTCTATAGGTAAAATGCATGTGTAGTTTGTTGCTTGTGTTGTATGTAGGTCAGCCTTGGGAGGAGAGCTGCTAACAAGCGATCAAGCGTGAAGAAGGATCGACATTGAACATTCAGAACAAGGTATGTTGGTCTAACCATGTATTTGCTGAAAAGAAATGGGGATTAGGTATGGGGACGAAGGTAGAAAGTAGGTTTCTTTCGTTCATATCTGCATGCATAATATAACCCTATTTGCTAGTCCGTAGGGGGATTTCCCACCACAACACAACCTCATGGAGTAACCATATTTGTATTGTATAAGGATGAGATCATATATGTTATTGTCCATACTTGTATGGTATTCTACAGGGATCATCAGACAAGTTATTTCCACAAAGGCCAATATCATGATCGGTCGCTCTAAGCCTCATACACATGAACGTTACCCGGTAATATTATGATCTTAGATAGGTATAAACTATGTAAGCTCCACCTTCCTTTTTGTGTTCAAAATGATTTTGTAACTACGTGTTTGTTTTTCCCATGTAGGCCAATATTAGATGATGTATAATCCCCTTAATATCTCTCAATTGAACACTGTACCCAATTCATACTCCTATGACTCATGACCATGTTGCTCATACGTAAAGGAACCACGCTGCTCATACCCAATATCAATGTCAGATGTCAGCCTTTGATTTTGGCATCAAATAAATCTGGAAATGCATTACTTACACACATAATGTCCAACAAGTCAAAAGACATGTCAAATTTTGTTGGCAAGGTTGTACTGCTATAAGAAATGGTAGGTTGTTGAGGAGTTCCCTAAATTTCCCTCTTAAGTAGTTGATGAGTTGAACGACCTAAGTTTCTTTGTTTTCACATATAAAAGTGAAATTGTAGCTATTAACAAGGACTCTCTCGGGAAATGAATGTACACCCGTTGTGATCATATTCCTCTCGTGTCGCTGCATCTGGGCACCTGGGCATTTATGATGCCCTAACTCGATTGATTAAACCAAGGGTGACTCCCTATATAGAGACCGTGCTACTCCACATAGTTGAGGCTAACACCTGCACATTGGTGAATCGTTTAAAGTTTTTTGTTTTCCAAATAATCAACTATGTTTATACATAAACAAAACAATTATATATACCTAACAATGATATATAGTTACATAACGAAAGGTATATGCTACCTTGTAAACTTGTTTATAATAAAAAAATAGTATGAATACAAAAATTACCATTACCGACTCCTTCATGTAGTTGTGAATCACTTTTCAATGGAAGAATTCTCTGATGGAGAGATGATCTCCAAAATGAAATGTGTTTATACTTAAATGTAATGTTCTTGTGTCATATGCACATATTGACCTATATCTCATTGTCTAGATTGTTGTATCTGAACTATGAAGATCTATGTTTTGTTTTTTCTATTAGTAAAGGACGCTCTAGCTAGTTTTTTTAATTAAAGGTTATTTGTTTTTTATGCTCTTCAACTTTCAAGGAGTTGGGCTGTTATTCTTCTTGGTACCTAGGTTGTTCAGCATCGTGTCATTAAAAATTAAAATCAGTATACTACGTGTCTAGAGCATTTTAAAAAAGCCACGTGTCCCTTCCCGATTGAAAGTGAGTCCTTCCTCTTATCGGATTAGGTGGGCCCGGGGAGGACTGTTACTCGTAAAGTTCGATTGGTCCGGTTTTGAGGCGGGGTGGTTTGAAAGCGAGGAGCGGGAGATGTGGGTCCCCACTAAACGCCTTAATCGAATAGATAATATATGTCGGTGGTGGAAAATGATTTCCATGTATGCATGTATGTGCATGGTGTTAGGACAGGCATTATGGATAATGGGACTATGAATGTATGTGATATTTGTATGCATGTGCATCGAGATTGTAGTCCACGACGCCACGTCATTGTGGATATATCCACGGAAATTAATATTTCTAATCGGGCCTCGCTGAAAATATGAAAAGTAGTAATGTCTAGTCAACGGTTTGGTCAACACGTGGCGGTCGTTACAACTTTCTCCAATTGCCATCTGTTTTACCGGTCACACTTCAACCACACAGCTCGTGTCGCGTGTGCACATCGTTGGAATTTAACGGACAGTGCGAAGGAGAAAGGCCATTTGTCTGGTCTACGTGGACGATGATTTGCGAAACGAATGGGGGTATCTGGGTAACAGCTCAGCGTGGAAGCCACGATGTTTGCTGTTTCCTGCCTCCTATGGAAACTACATTTTTGTTTCTATCTATATCCTACGTGTCCGGAGCTTCGTAGGGTAGCGACGTGTCTCTCACAGATTGAGAGAGCGTTCGTCCTCTTATCCTATTAGGTGGGCCCGGGGAGCACTGTTACTCTTAAAGTTCTGTTGGTCCGGGTTTGAGGTGGGGATGGTGTGAAAGCGACGAGCGGGAGATGTGGTTTCGAGTTAACGCCTTCGTCGACTAGACAACATATATGGTATAAAATGATTTTCATATAGTAGTAGTTTAAACGTTTTATTTTTTTTTGGTAATTTTTTAGAAATATAATTTAAACAACAGAAAATAGAAATTTTGTCTAAATTTAATGGAATTATGTAAAACATAATAATTTTTAAATAAATAAATAATATTTTTATATAAAAATGATTTTTGAAAAAATATTAATTTAAAATAAACTACTTAATTCTTCAATATAAATATAAAAATCATTTTTTTATCTGGTAAATACCTCTATAATAATTGGACTTTACATTTTGACTTCAATTTTTATAGCGAATATCTCTATATATATTGTTTCATTTATTTAAGATTTTTAATTGTTAAAGATGAGCAAGTTAGTGGCAATAAATTTAATTTATATATTCGACCTCAACCATAGTATGGATAGGTAGGGGGTTATATATGTATGCTTACAATATGTTGTTTTATGGTGGATAATCACTTTACTTTCAATCATAATTATATTTATCTAATTTATTGAGATTGATTTGGTTAAAGTTTTAAAAGATACTTCTAATACTACATCAAAGTTCATTAATTATAAGAGATGGGAAATCATTAAGGAAAGTAATTACCTATATCTTTTCATAAGTACCATGTCAAAATCAACAACTTGCATTCAACATAGTCCTACAAATTTACAAGAACTACAAGAATAGGTAAATCCTACTTTATAAGTGGGCATTAAAGAGGCCATGTCTTTTTAAGTAACCTTTGGCCATAGCCCAATACTACTCCTCACTCCTATCAAAGTTGCAACATTCAACATACATGCAACAACTATACATGCATGGCTTATGATTTTTATTGTAACATCTTCATTATAATTTCCAGTTTAATTCATGCTTATGTGGGTATAATATGTGGCTACGACCAAGCGATGTAATATGTGAATTGTATTTCAATGTTTTAATAATAAAAATGTGGTGCCAGCTATTGGGGGACATAAACAAGAGATGTGGGTTGAATTAATACACAAGAGAAGGACGTGTCTAGGATAATGGCCAAGAGGGGTCAAAGGAGGAATTACCCATGTATATCAATTCAACCCATTTTCCTGAACTTGCCAATTATATATTGTTGGGTATGTATTATGTTATTTGCACAACTAGCTCTAGTGTATGCTATGTTGCGCCAGGGCACAAAGGAGGTTTGAGGGGGGGTCGCAAGGGGGTGATAGCCCCCGAGAATTTTTTTTCCTCGGGAAACATGTCACATTTTTGCCTCGTTTTTCATGTTGCCTCAATTTTCGTGTCCATTGTTGGGCGGTTTTTTAACACATGGTTTTTGCTAATGGTTTTCTATTTTCGGTGAAGGAATTAGGGTTGTTGACTAATCTAGGTCATTGGGTTAGGGTTTTGGATGCCATTGACTCATATATGTATATTGTATTGTAAATAATGTAACACTATGAATGAATATATAAGATGTTGGTTTTCCCAGTTTGGGTTTCCAAGGGAAAAATCTCTGTGTAATGTGTGTATTTGCAATTGTATCTTTTATGTTCTTTTATTGAAAATCTATTTGCAGTAAAATATTGTACAAGGTTCAAATCTACATTTGGTATCAGAGCTTTGTTGGCTTCAGGGGGATGCCTTTGTGGTCAAGGGTTTGGCTCTGGATTGTGATAAGCCTTGTTACAGAGGGAGATATGTGGTATTGATTTTTCAGGTGAAAAGAGATGGTGAGCAATTCGAAAATGGAGATCGAGAAGTTTAATGGGCAAAGTTTTGAGATGTGGAAGATTTATTGGTGGACAAAGATCAGTGGATCACAGTGGATCTAAGTACTACACCCATGGAAACTTCAACAAATGACTGGAAATAGTTGGATCGGAAGGCAAAGAGAAAAATCCGACTGTGTCTCTCAAATTCAGTATTACTGAATGTGTCAGAGGAAGCTACAACCAAAGATTTATGGGATAAGTTGGGGAAGTTGTATCAGTCTAAGTCCCTAGTAAATAAACTTTTCCTGAGAAAGAAGTTGTATAACCTGAGGATGAGATATGGAGACTCGGTGGCAGAGCATTTGAATGCCTTCAATATTGTGGTAAGTCAGTTAGTATCTGTTGAGATTAAAATTTCAGATGAAGATAAGTGTATCAGTTTACTGTGCTCTTTACCAGACTCGTGGGATAGTCTAATTATGGCCATAGGTAGTAATACATCTGCCTTGAATTTCGATGAAGTGGACTCATCCTTGTTGTCAGAGGAGATGAGACGGAAGAAAATGGAAAGACAAAGCAGAGACGCATCATTTGCAAGAGGATTCTCCCAGGAAAGAAATAGATCTAAGTCCTCAAGTAGGAGATCTAAGGGTAGATCTAAATCTCCTAGAAAGTTTGTAAAGGTATGTTGAAGATGTGGAAAAGAAGGGCACTACAAGAAGCAATGTAAAAAGAAGGGATCTAAAGAAGCTCCTTCTATAGAAGAAAATACCTCCAAGGAAGAAGGAGGGGATGTGTACTTGGCTTTTTCAAGCACACATGCAGATCATGAGGCATGGTTGGTTGACTCAGGTGCATCCTTTCATATGACTCCCCACAGGGAGTGGTTTTGTGAATATGAAAGGTATGATGGAGGTAATGTTTTCCTAGGTGATGATTCGACAACCAGAATCATAGGACGAGGAAAATTCAAGTTGAGGCTCATAGATGGAAGGATTAGAACACTACCGTTGTTCTACACATCCCAGGTTTGGCCAGAAATTTGATTTTTGTAAGAAAAATGGACGATGTAGGGGTAAAAACAATATTTGAAAAGGAAACCTACAGGATGGTTCGATGAGCAATGGTGTTGCTGAATGAAATTCGGTTTGGAACTCTGTATAAGCTGCAATGAAGCACTATTAGTGATGGGTGTAACAGTTCCATTATTCCTGATATTGGAGTTGAAAAAGAAAGAACTCCTACAGTCTCTGGAGAAAAGGTTATGTTGTGGCATCAAAGACTAGAGCATATCGGAGAGAAGGGTCTTCTACTACTACACGGTAAAGGTATGGTTGAAGGTATGTCTAATTGCTCTCTGGATTTTGATTTCTGTGAACATTGTGTATATGGGAAGCATAATCGGGTAAGATTCACCTCTGGTGCAATGAGAGAAGAAGGAATTTTACAACTAGTTCACATTGATTTGTTTGGACCTGTGTCGGTTCCATCAATGGGAAAATTTGTGTACTATGTCTAATTTATAGATGACTTCTCAAGGAATACTTGGATGTATTTCCTTAGGAAGAAATCTGAAGTCTTTGATAGGTTTAAAGAGTTGAAGGCTCTTGTTGAGAATCAAACAGAGAAAATAATTAAGGTGATGAGGACAGATAATGGTGGAGAGTTCTGCGGGAATGAATTTGAATAATTATGTAAGAAGTGTGGTATAGCAAGGCATAAGACTACTCCATATACACCTCATCATAATGGAGTTGCAAAAAGGATGAACATGACACTGATGGAAAAAACAAGGTGCATGTTCAGTGGTGTCGGGTTAGGGCAATAATTCTGGGCAGAGGCAGTGGGTACTGCATGTTACCTGGTCAACATATCACCCTCATCAGCGCTGGACGACAAGGCTCCACAACAAGTATGGACTGGTAATAAACCTTCTCTCACACATCTCAAGGTATTTGGCTGTGAGGCCTATGTTCATGTTCCAAAGGAAAACAAGAGTAAGCTAGATAAGAACGCTGAAAAGTTTATCTTTATTGGGTATAAATATGGTCTCAAAGGTTATAAGCTTTGGAACCCAGGAACTAAGAAGTTTGTGTATAGTTGAGATGTGGTATTTAGAGAAATGAAGGATGTTCTTAAACAGGAAGTCCTACCAAGTAAGTAAGAACCAAAGAAAATAGAGTTTGATTTAAAGGATGATGAATCAAACTCTATAGAAGAACATGAATAAAAAGAAGAAGATCCTCATACTCCAGTATTGATGAGATCAGTTCAAGAAAGAAGGCTACCGAAAAGGTATACTCCATCTAATTTCCATTCAAATTTTTCTTTGTCTATTACTGATGATGATCCTAGAACTGTCAAGGAGGTAGTGGATTCAGAGGATGAAAAGCTCTTGAAAAAGGCCATGGATGAAGAAATGACAGCCTTGGATAAGAATGAGGGTTGGGATCTAGTGGAGTTTCCAATTGGAAGAAATCCCATTGGAAAGAAATGGGTATTTAAAAAGAAGTTGAATGCAGAAGGCAAAGTGGAGAAATACAAAGCTCGGTTAATAGCAAAGGGTTATTCTTAGGTTGAGGGAATTGATTTTGGTGAGATTTTTTCTCCTGTTGCCAAGTTAACTTCTATAAGATTTCTTTTATTTGTTGTTGTTGCATTTGATTTTGAAGTAGAACAGATGGATGTGAAGACAACATTCTTACATGGGGATTTGGAAGAAGAAATCTATATGAAGCAGCCAAAAAGCTTTGCTGTGAAGGGAAAGAAGGAGCTGGTATGCAAGATGAAAAAGTCCCTGTATGGTTTAAAACAATCACTAAGGATGTGGTATAAAAAATTTGATACTTATATGCTGGGACTTGGCTTCACAAGAAGCAAAGAGGATCATTGTGTGTATTTTAAATTAATTGGTGATCATTTGATTTATTTGGTCTTGTATGTGGATGACATGTTTCTGTAGGAAACAATAAGGAGATTATCCAGGATGTGAAAACTCAGTTGTCCTCTAAATTTGACATGGATGATCTTAGTGCTTTAAATTTCATTTTGGGCATGGAAATTAAAAGAGAGCGGAAAAAGAGGAAACTCTGGTTAAATCGGACAAAACATGTCAAGACAATATTGCAAAGGTTTAATATGCAAGAATGTAAACCGATCAAGGTCCCTATTCATGTTGGTGTAAGTTTATCTGCGGATCAGTGTCCCAAGACACAGGAAGAGGAGGAGGACATGTCTCATGTTCCATATGCTAGTGCAGTTGGTAGTTTGATGTATGCAATGGTATGTACTAAATCAGACATTACACATGCAGTGAGAGTTTTGAGTAGGTATATGTCAAAACCAGGGAAGGAGCATTGGACAACAGTAAAAAGGGTTTTCAGGTATTTGCGTGGCTGCACTGCTATCTATGGATTGTGCTACCAAGGAAGACCAAGATTGGACATAGTGTTGGAAATACATGGCTTTGTGGATGCATATTGGGCTTGAGATCTAGATCGTAAGAGATCTGCAAGCGGGTGGTATATGTTTAACCTGTTTGGAGGAGCAATCAGTTGGATGAGAAAAAGACAGGCTGTAGTGGCACTTTCAACTACAAAAGTTGAATACATGGAAACCAATTATGCAAGAAAGGAAGTAATATGGTTACAAATATTGTGTCCAGGTATTGGGTTGGTACAAAAAGTTTTAAGGATAGATTGCGACAGTCAGAGTGCAATTTTTCTGGTGAAAACCCCAACTTATCATTTAAAGACAAAACATATTGATATTCAATATCATTTTGTGAGAGACATGGTTGGAGAAAAGAAATTGTCGCTGATGAAGGTGGACACTTTGAAGAATGTTGCAAATTCATTAACAAAAACTGTGAGCACTGAGAAGTTATCTTGGTGTAGAGGATCCACAGGCATTGTTTCCCTATATTGTTGACTATGTAACCCTGTAACCTCTTGTATGCAAAGAAAACAACAAGTGGGAGAATGTTGGGTATGTGTTATATTCTTTGCACGACTAGATCTAGTGTATTATACGTTGCGTCGGGTGTGAAGGGTGGTTTGAGGGGTCGGGGGCAGCGCCCCTTAGATTTTTTTTGCCTCGGGAAACTTGTCACATTTTTGCCTCATTTTTCATGTCACCTTGTTTTTCATGTCCATTGTTGGAAATTTTTTTGGCACATGGTTTTTTCCAATGGTTTTCTATTTCCGGTTAAGGAATTAGGGTTGTTGACTAATCCAGGTCATTGGGTTATGGTTTTGGATGCCACTGGCTCCTATATGTATATTGTATTGTAAACAATGTAACACTATGAATGAAGATAGAATATGTTGGTTTTCTCGGTTTGGGTTTCCAGGGGAAAAATTTGTGTGTAATGTGTGTATTTTCCATTGTATATTTTCTGTTCTTTTATTGAAAATCTATTTGTAGTAAAATATTGTACAAGGTTAAAATCTACATATATGAACCTTCCGATTTTTTATTGAGTGTTCCTAAAGCCAATCATTGAATACATGTAAGAGGGTGGGTGCGAGTGATCACATCCTTCTAATTGAGTGTTTCCAGAGCCAATCATTGAATGCATGTAAGAGGGTGGGTGTGAGTGGTCACATCCCAGAGTTATTGGACACATGGGGGTTGAGTACAATGAGCTTTGGGAAGAGTGTGAGTCAAGAAAGGAAAGCCACAAGGGAGGAAATTCATATGGGTTGGGGAGAGGTTTTTAGTCAATCAAGTTTGTGCATGGGAAAGAAAGGGAGAGCAAGAAAGAGAGATTGGAGCTGGTGCAACCAGAGAGGGTGAATTCCAGAGCGTATTTGGAGCATAAATGGAGTGAATTGTGTAAATTATAACTTTGTACAATATCTACTGCAAACTGATATTCAGAAAAGAACAGAAAATATACAATGGCAAATACAAACATTACACATAAATTTTTCACCTGGAAACCCAAACCGGGAAAACCAGCATATATTATATTCCTACATTGTTTTACATTGTTTACAATACAATATACATATAGGAGCCAGCGGCATCCAAAACCCTAACCCAATGACCTGGATTAGTCAAAAACCCTAATTCCTTAACCGGAAATAGAAAACCATTGGCAAAAAAAAACCATGTGCCGAAAAACCACCTAATATCATGTGGTCCCGGAAATATGTCGTCTCGGTAATATGTCGTCTCGGAAATATGTCGTCTCGGAAATATGTCGGCCCATCAACAATATGTCCGCTGACATATTTCTGCCAGGCCGACATATTTCCGAGACAACATATTTCTAGGACGACATATTATCAGGATGACATATTTCCGAGACCACATGATATTAGGTGGTTTTTCGGCACATGGTTTTTTTCTGATGGTTTTCTATTTTCGGTTAAGGAATTAGGGTTTTGGACTAATCCAGGTCATTCGGTTAGGGTTTTGGATGTCGCTGGCTCCTATATGTATATTGTATTGTAAACAATGTAACACAATGTATGAATATAATATATGCTGGTTTTCCCGGTTTGGGTTTCCAGGTGAAAAATCTCTGTGTAATGTTTGTATTTTCTATTGTATCTTTTCTGTTCTTTTATGAATATCAGTTTGCAGTAGATATTGTACAAGGTTAGAATTTACACATCTATTTGACCTTCAAATACGGGAATATCAAAATTAACCTGTACCTTGAAAGGAGAGGTTCTTCCAAAGTGTATTTTTGATGAATATGCACTTGTTTCTATTGGTAGGCATTGAAGGGCGTGGGAAAAATTCTCTATCATATCCTCCCTCTATCGCGTGACAGATTTCTCAAGCAACAAATTAATAGAATCGTTTTCTTCGTCATTTTTATTTTCTTCCACCATGGAGGGTTTCTTGGGTGTGCGAGAACGAATGTCTTCAAGAGAGACAAACTCGAGACCCAACTTGCTATACTTGGACCTCGTCGGGGACATGCACTGAAAAAACGATCAAGAGTAGTCTCCTCTGATACCATTGATCCAGATTAGTTTCGGCATGAAATGAGAGTTCAAATATAATAAATAAATGCACACAGATATCGTGGATATCCAATAATATAATAGAAATGTATCAGAGATGCAACCATAAACACAGAGATATAGTAATACACAATTTCTATTAATGAAAGAAATGTATAGAGACTGTAAAAATATAGAGTGAAAGACTCGCTAGAATGGTGGCAGCTTATCTCTCAGAAGAGATGTGATGGCTACCCACATTCACAAGAAGATGATTGTTACAATGAGGCTCCAAAGGAATTTCTAAAATAAGAAAAATCCAAAACCCTAACCCTGGAAGATGAAAATCCAAAATGTTTGTAGGCCCCGATGGGGGTAGTTGATACGTCAACTTCTCGGGGACATAACAATTTAATAAGATCTTTGTTTGGGGTGCTTGATACACCGTTGGAAAGGTCTAACTGAGAAGAATGATTTTCTATTGGTCCAAGCCAATATATTCACTAATCAACTGGACCCTAAATCCCCAAAAAACGTCATTTAGGGCCTCAAAATGGCCCCATAAGTTTGTATCCCGAAAAAATGTCGAAAAACTACCAAGATGAAAAACTATTTTTTGAGCCTGTGGAATAGGTGGGTGGCCATCAATATCCACCTAGATCAGTCCTCCATGCCTAGAAAGGAATGGTATCCATTGCGTTGAGTTCCCAGGGGAGAGGGGGAAGTGTTTGTTAAATCTGAATCTTGGTGACCTGCTTGCCCTTCTGGAGATGTCGCGTTGCTTGGTTTGTGGAAGGCTGTCACGAACCTGTTGCTGACAGGGTTGAATCTGTTCAACCAGTCGGGATACATGACATGTTTGTGTGTAGACAAAATATTTGTGCTTTGTTGCAGTCTTGTTGTTAAGAACCAAACATCAATATAGCATAGA
>ML778539.1:963854-988245 GCA_009831015.1 Picea engelmannii | reverse complement strand
AGCAAGCCGACATAAATAAAATAACATTACTAATCTAATATGCCCCAATTAAGGGTTAATGAGCAAGCCGACATAAATAAAATAACATTACTAATCTAATATGCCCCAATTAAGGGTTAATGAGCCAATATTAGGGCTTAACACTTGTCAACCTTCTTCTATTGGATAGAAGGTGTTTGGGTCGATGTTGTAGTGGTTGCAGTATCCTCATGTTCACCTTTTGAACAGATTGTGAAGAAGCTGAATTTTGTAGTATGAGATACTACCTTGCGGCATTGTTTAGGTGGGACAATAGTTGGAACTACCTCTGGTATTATGTAGAGATGACCCCCCAAAGTAACAATGACACTATGGTGTCGAGACTCATAAACAACATGTCTCTTCCACATATATGGCTGGCCCAAAAGAATATCACAGACATCTAGTGGTACAACATCCCATAATACCTCATCCTTGAAGGGTTGGATGCCATATGACAATCGACACTGCTGGTTGACAAAGATATCTCATCCTTGGCGAAACCTCCTGATGTTGTATGGTTGCGGGTGTGGTGTTTTCAACAATCCCAACTATTTGACAACCTCTTTTGAGATGAGGTTCTTCTAGCTTCCACTATCAACAATAAAATGTAGCAAAGTCCCCTTCACTCACATCTATGAATGACAAATGTGCTCCCCCTCTTCAAGATCTGTTGGTTCTTCTAGTTGAAATGTTGTGGTCGCAACAATAACAGTGGGGTCTATGTCGATGATCTGTCTTTTACCAATATTTTTAGAATCAGATTCTGAATCAGGGTTCAGCTCCTTGTCTTTGATCTTGGCCACCAATGATTGTTTTGAGTGACATTCCTTGGTGTTGTGCTAGGGGATTTTGTGGAAATCATACCATTTTTCGGTGTCCTTCTTTGTCTTCCCGTGACCCTTCTTTTCATGTGGCTTTGACTAGTTTTCAAGAGACTGTTTATTAGGGTTGCCTTTAACATACTTTGGTTGTTGCATATTTTCATACTCAAACACACATTTGTTATGGTTCTTAAATTTCTTCTCGATTTTAATGACATATCGATAAGCAACACTGAGCGATGAGATGTCCATAAAATCCAATTCAGTTTGGATGTATCTATGTAGAGCCCCACGGTATTTCAGAACCAAATCTCGTTCAGAGTCTTTGATACCCATCTTGGTGCGCAAGGTATGGAAGGTATTGTTGAACTCCCGAACTGCTTGGCCCCTCTCTTGCTACATTGTGGTCCATCTCATGTACTAGTCATCATAGTTGCCAACAAGGTAATATTGTTCCTTTACCACATCCAAAAAAATTCCCAAGTGGGCTCGACCCCATATATTCCAGACTCCTCTGTGGAACTTTTCACCCAGTAAGTTTCCCACCAATGTTTGACATGGGGGAAATATTTAAGGAGTGCGAAGGTGATCTTTTCTCTGTCGAAAAAATTATGAATAGAGAAATAACCTTCTAACATATTTAACCATTTGTCTAGGGCATCTGCATCTATCTAAACTTCAAATATGGGAATATCAAAATTAACTTGTACCTTGAAAGGAGAGGTGCTTCCAAAGTGGAATTTTTATGAATATGCGTCTGTTTCTATCGGTAGGCATTGAAGGATGTCAGAAAAATTCTCCATCATTTCGTCCCTCTGTCACATGAGAGCTTGCTCAAGCAACAAATTGATAGAATCGTCTGCTCTGTCATTTTTCTTTTCTTCCTCCATGGAGGGATTCTTGGGTGTGCGAGGGTGATTTTATTCAAGAGAGACAAGCTCGAGACACAACTTGTTATACTTAGACCTCATCAGGGACATGCACTGAAAAAATGATCAAGAGCAACCTCATCTGATACTACTGATCTAGATTATTTTCGGCATGAAATGAGAGCTAAGATATAATAAATAAATGCACAGAGATATCGCAGATATCCAATAATATAACATAAATGTATCATAGATATAACCATAAACACAGAGATATAGTAATACATGATTTCTATTAATGAAAGAAATGTACAGAGACTATAAAAATACAGAGTGAAAGACTCACTAGAATGGTGGAAGCTTATCTTTGAGAAGAGATGTGACGGCTACTCGCATTCGTAAGAATATGATTGTTACAATGAGGCTTCAAAGTTCTTTTTAACATAAGAAAAATCCAAAACCCTAACCCTGGAGGATGAAAAGCCAAAAATTTTGCAGGCCTTGATGGGGGTAGTTGATACGTCAACTTCCCGAGGGCATACCGTTTGCATACGATCTTCGTTTGGGGAGATCAATACATCGTTGGAAAGTTCTAATTGAGAAGAATGATTTTTGACTGATCCAGGCCAATTTGAGCTCGTGGAATAGGTGGTTGGCCACCAATATCCACCTCAATCAGTCCTCCCTGCCTAGAAAGGAATGGTCTCCATTGCGTTGATTTCCAGGGGAGGGGGGGTAGTGTTTGTTGAATCTGAATCTTGGTGACTTGCTTGACTTGTTGGAGATGTTGCGTTTCTTGGTTTTTGGAAGGCTATCATGAACTTGTTTCTGACGGGGTTGAATCTGTTGAACCGGTCAGGCTACATGACATGTTTGTGTGCAGATGGAATATTTGCACTTTGTTGTAGTCTTGTCGACCCACTTCTGTTGGATATAAGGTGCTTAGGCTGAGGCTATAATGGTTGAAATATCCTCATGTTCACCTTTTGAATAGATTTTGAAGAAGTTGAATTTTTTAGTATGAGATACTACCTTGTGGCACTGTTTAGGTTGGACAATAGTTGGAACTACCTCTGGTATTCTGTAGATATGACCCCCCAAAGTAACAATGACACTACAGGGTCATGGATCATAAACAACATGGCGTTTCCACATATATGGCTGGCCCAAAATAATATCAGAGACATCTAGTGGGGAAACATGACATAATACCTCATCCTTGAAGGGTTGGATGTTGTAAGACAATGGACATTGTTCACTGATATAGAGATCTCGTCCTTGGAGAAGCCACCTAATGTTTTATGGCTGTGGGTGTGGTGTTGTTGACATTCCCAACTATTTGACAACCTCTGTTGAGATGATGTTCTTCTGGCTTCCGCTATCAACAATAAAATGCATTAGGGTCCCCTTCACCCACATCTGTGAATGAAAAATGAGCTCCCCTTCTTCAAGATATGTTGGTTCTTCTGGTTGAATTTCTACGATCACGACAATAGTAGTGGGGTCTACGTCGATGATCTGTCTTTTACCAATATTTTCAGAATCAGATTATGAATCAGGATTTAGTTCCTTGTCTTTGATCTTGACCACCAATAACTCTTTTGCATGACATTCCTCATTGTTGTGCCAAGGACTTTTGTGGAAATCACACCATTTTCGGTGTCCTTCTTTGTCTTCCTATGACCCTTCTTTTCCTGTGGCTTAGATTGTTTTTCAGGAGATTGTTTATTAGGGTTGTATTTATCATACTTTGGTTTTTGCAGATTTGCAGACCCAAACTCCAGTTTGTTCTAGTGCTTAAATTTCTGCTCAATTTTAACAGCATATCGATAAGCAACACCAAGTGATGAGATGTCTAGAAAATCCATTTCAGTTTGGATGTATCTTTGTAGAGCCCCACAGTATTTGAGAACCAAATTTCATTCAGAGTCTTTGATACCCATCTTGGTGTGCAAGGTATGGAAGGTATTGGTGAACTCTGGAACTTCTTGGCCCCTCTCTTGCTGCATTGTGGTCCATCTCATGTACTAGTCCTCATAGTTTTTAAGAGGGTAATATTGTTCCTTTATCGCATCCACAAAAAAATCCCAAGTGGGCTCGACCCTATATATTCTAGACTCCTCTATGGAACTTTACTCCAAGTAAGTTTCCCACCAATGTTTTACATGGGGGAGAGATTTAAGGAGTGTGAAGGTGATATTTTCCCTGTCGGAAAAATTATGAACAAAGAAATAACCTTATAACAAGTTTAACCATTTGTCTAGGGAATCCGCATTTATATGATCTTCAAATATGGGAATATCAAAATTAACCTGTACCTTGAAAGGAGAGGTTCTTCCAAAGTGGATTTTTTATGAAGATGCGCCTATCTATCGGTAGGCATTGAAGGATGTGGGAAAAATTCTCCATCATTTCATCCCTCTGTCACGTGAGATCTTGCTCAAGAAACAGATTGATAGAATCATTTGCTCCGTCATTTTTTTTTTCTTTCGCCATGGAGGGTTTCTTGGGCATGCTAGAGAGATTTCCTTCAAGAGAGACAAGCTCGAGACCCAACATACTATACACAGACCTCGTCGTGGACATGGAATGAAAAAATGATCAAGAGCAACCTACTATAATACCATTGATCTGCATTATTTTCAGCATGAAATGAGAGCTGAGATATAATAATGAAATGCACAAAGATATACCGGATATACAATAATATAACAAAAATGTATTAGAGATGCAACCATAAACATAAAGATGCAATAATACATGATTTCTATTAATGAAATAAATGTATAGAGACTGTAAAATACAGAGTGAAAGACTCTCTAGAATGGTGGCAGCTTATCTCTGAGAAGAGATGTGACAGATAATCACATTTGCAAGAAGATGATTGTTACAATGAGGCTCCAAAGGCATTTTTAACATAAGAAAAATCCAAAACCCTAACCCTGGAAGATGAAAATCCAAAAGGTTTGCGGCCCCCAATGGGGGTAGTTGATATGTCAACTTCTTGGGGGTGAAGTTTTTCACACGATCTCTGTTTGGGGCACTCGATACACCGTTGGAAAGGTCTAACCAAGAAGAACGATTTTCGACTGGTCTAGTTCAATGCTTTAAATAATGACATGGACCCTAAATCCCCAAAAAACATCGTTTAGAGCCTCAAAATGGCCCCAATAGTTAGGAACCCGAAAAACTACCAAGATGAAAAACTATTTTTCGAGCCCGTGTAATAGGTGGGTGGCCACCAATATCCACTTGTATCAATCCTACCTCCTTAAGAACCAAGAAATGGTATCCATTGGGTTGAGTTCCTGGGGGAGAGGGGGAAGCGTTTGCTGAGTCTGAATCTTGGTGAGCTGCTTGCCTTGCTGGAGACGTCGTGTTGCTTGGTTTGTGGAAGGCTATCATGAACCTAGTTTGTATGTAGACGGAATATTTTCACTTTCTTGCAATCTTGTCGACCCACTTCTGTTGGATAGAAGGTTCTTGGGTCGAGACTGTAGTGGTTGTAGTATCATCCTATTCACCTTTTGAACAGATTGTGAAGAAGATGAATTTTGTAGTATGAGATACTACCTTGCGGCACTGTTTAGGTGGGCCAGTAGTTGGAACTACCTCTGGTATTCTGTAGAGATGACCCCCCAAAGTAACAATGACACTACGGGGTCAAGACTCATAAACAAAATGGTGCTTCCACATATATGGTTGGCCCAAGAGAACAACACATACATATAATGGGGCAACATCACATAATACCTCATCCTTGAAGGGTAGGATGTGGTATGACAATCAACACTGCTAGATGACACATAGATCGTGTCCTTGGCGAAGCCACCTAATGTTGTATGGTTGTGGGTGTGGTGTTGTCTGTTAGCACTCTATAAATTTTGTTCGGCTGATAGAAAAATGGAAGAGGTAAATTTTTCAACCTACTTTAGAGCTGGTCACTAGCTTACTCAACTCAGAGAGGGTTCTCTCATGGCACTTGATATATCTTTGGCGATCGATGGCTATGGCTAGATTTCAGATTGTCTTGGAGGTTTTAGAAAGTTGTTGGCAAGGAAAGGGAGGGACACTCAGGTCTATGGAGTCGAAAGTAAATAAACAATAGCAGGCCATTAGAACTATCCAGAGGAGAAATGCTAAATGAGGCAATGAATCTGAGTTGTAAATTGGAATTTTCAGGGTGAAAGAGGAAAAGGAAAAATAATTAACCGCATCAGAGAATTATAAAAACAAATTCTAAATAAGACAAGAAGAAGATCAAATAGTCTAAATTGTTTAAGTCGAGAGCATCATAAGATGAATTCTGGACCTCTAACTCTCCTACTTAAACAAAAGAATATGTAAATGGAATTTTTAGAGATACAAGAAATACGCACTATGAGAGAAAACATAACTCATACCAAAACCATTAGAATCTTTTCATAAAAATTTCAGACGCTTTTGTGTTATATATTCAATTTGGCTCTAGGAATTTACAAAATCCTCTTACTACGAGGGTAGGTCCCTCTCCGGTCAATCCTTTTTTTATTCATCTTAGGAATATTATATAGATAAATTACATCCAAGATTCAAAACGAATCAACCACCCCACCATTTCAAAAATAGACATTGGTTACAAAAAGGAGTAACGTATAATTACTCGATCTGCTTTGTCCATGTTTCTCAGTGTTGCAGAAAACATAATTTTATCTCCCTTAATTGCACAAAAATTAGGAAGTTGATCCAGTTTTTAATTACCCCGTTTACGAATGAAGCATTGATTGCCCAAAACAGAGTAATGTCATCCATATTTTGAAGGACAATAGTCATCGAGTTCTAATCATGAATAACTAACAAACTACTTACAGGTGCAACATTTTTTCATACTTGTCCAATCTATTCTGAATGATGAGTCTTTGAATTGGTCATCTGGTGGTGCTCACCTAACATCTCATGGACAAAAAGTACTCGAACAAGTGACATGAAGTGATTTGACTAGCTGTCCCTTTCCACATGCAATCCTTGGATTTGGCATACATCAAATGGATTTCTGACACATGACATCGGGGAAAACTTGGGTGGTTTTAGGCTTACCCTCTCTTACCCTCGATATGCATCTAGTGGCACTATGTACCTTCAGAACAAAACCTTGGTATTTTCATCGGCCCGCCTCTTGGAATTTAACTGGTGCACTATTTCCTTGCCCGATGCATCCTTCAACCATTGATTCGGTAGTGTTTCAAGATCATGATCCATCGGGCCCCATCTAATTTACCTCTCCACTATATTTATCCATGTCCACTAGATACAACCTCGTCCGCTAGTTTGTCTCTCCTCCATACTAACTTAGTCTCCTGCTAATTTCCGAGGATGGGTTTCCAACAAACTTTTTTTTGCAGTGATAACATAGGCTCTAACTAGGGATGGTATCCTCCTTGTGAGGTAGAAAAGAATAGTAGACCCTGTACCTTATCCATTGGGCTTCTCATAACAGGTGTGTGCCATGCTCTGACCTAGAGATTGAACGCTGGGTATACTGCTAAAAATCAAACTGAAAAATTTATTTGGGAATTAAAAATTCTTGATCATCAAGATTATTCACACCTACCTACCCTAGTAGTTTAAATGAGCTTCAAATCGTATGAAGTCAAAATGCCAATGTAACCATGTAATCA
The DNA here is from genome assembly GCA_009831015.1 of Picea engelmannii. NCBI lineage: Eukaryota > Viridiplantae > Streptophyta > Pinopsida > Pinales > Pinaceae > Picea > Picea engelmannii. The sequence goes on along the minus strand of ML778539.1, from coordinate 980,877 downwards.
TTTGATCTAACACTTGGTTTCTTTTCACATACCTGATCCGACCTCTTCTTTCCAATGAATCTTTTGGGAAGTTGTATATGGATTTGATTCCTAGGATTTCAACAATATTGAGACTGTTCATTGTTTCTAGCAAAATTGAAAATGAATCTTCCAACATATGCATAAGTCCCAAACTACATCTCACTTATTCCACTGTATTTTGGTTTTCATGTGATCCACCCTGTCGATTCCCATCAAGAAGCTGATAGATCTACTGAGATGGATGGAAATAACAGCCTCCTGAAATGGAATATAGTAGTGGAATCACCTGTAGATTATGATTATGAATATTCTCCATATAGCATGCCATGGGGTCATGAAACACATGAGGGAACCTTTCTTTTTTAGGAGTTAAGACAGAAGAACATGCTTCCCTCACAAGTGTTTTTTGTTCTCTCTTTATTTCTTTAATCCTGAGATTTTTCTCGAATGGAATGTTAGCGATAGGTTTGTCTACAAAAACATCCATACATTCTTGAACATCTTCAAATGTGACAACCATATTATGTGTATCGAGGCTATCCTCCTTTTCATCAAACAATTCAGGTGTGGTTTTATCAACCTTCTACAAATTTGGTTGAGGACCGTCACTTTGACTTTCAAATGAATGAATGGAAGTAAGTTCCTGCTCATAATATTCTAGCAAGTGTGAAAAGCTAACATCATGAACTATTTCACAATCCAGAGTTTCCATGGATACATTTTCAAAATCATGATTTTCAAATGAATCAAATAAAACAATTGCCCTTTCATTGTCTTTCTATATTTCTGATTGAAGAGTTGCATACATTGTTTTGTTGCTTTCCTGAAACTCTATGTTATTTTTTTGTCTATCGCTTGAAGTTTTCATAGATGCAGTTTCAGAAACCTCATCTCTATTTAGGCCACTTAGAAATTGGACCACCGTGTCATTCTCAGGGGAATAAAGACAACTTTGAAACACTTTGTCTTGTTGGAAATCTTGTTGCATATCTATATTAGTTTCAGGGGGAGGAAAATGACCTTTAACAAGAATTTCTTGATCAGCTTCATCTTCATTTTCAGGCTGGTAGCTAAGCACCATATGCAATTCTGAACTGAAATAACCTCCCATGTAATCAGCCACATGATCATTTAACGCATGTGAAGGTCATTGATATTCCTCATCAACAACCATTTTCTTATGTAAAGCAGTTCTATTGCAGTCAGACTTTCCTTCTTCTTTTGTTACCTCATGATTTTCTTTCAACAACTCAAAGGAAGAAAAACACAATGGAATATGTTTTTCATTTGTAAGTCCATTGTACCCTAGATATTCAACATCATGTCTAGAGGATGTCTGATTTGAAACATTACAAACATTTTGCTTCAACGTATTGAAGGAAGAAAAACATAGTGGAAAGGTTCCTTCACCTGATTCAAAATATTCTTTATTTTCTTTACTTCTGTCATGTGCACATCTTTCCATTTATTTAGGTTGTTGAACACGCTCCCTTTCTGATTCCTCTTTGACCCATGGCTGCAATTTCTTGTCAAATTGTCCCAGTGAATTAGTGTGATTTGGCATCAATATACTCTCCTTTCTTTCCACAATGACCTTAGCATTTTCTTTCAGCAATTCAAATGAGGAAAAGCATAAAGGAAAAGAATTTCCTTCAGATGTTTCAGTAACCTCTTCTCTATGACTGTGATATGTAATCTTATTTCTATCATTATATTGATGGAGAAGGACATTTATTGATAGAGGTAATGCACCTGGATGTTTTGTGAGATCATTATCATAATCATTGCCATATTGATCATATATAGGCAAATCAGTAACATCTGCAACATCGTCTAACAAGAAAAAACTTGGGACATCAACTTGTTCCTCAACAAACTGATTTGCAAGCTCATCTTCTTGACCATCTTCAAATGAATATATGAAACAATCAACTTTATGATCGTGATGGGGTGGATCAAAAACTGCATAATTACCTTCCCTTTCAATAAGTGGGATATGATCCTCTGCAAAATCATTTGCATTCAAAACTTCAAAAGGACTTATGATATCATCAATATTATGCTCAATATTCTAATCAAATGTTCTATGTTCACATTCATCCTTATTCCCTGGAACACCCAATTTTACACTTTGAATTTGTTCACATGCTAGGATATTGTGTTGAATCTCCTGAGCATCATTGAACATTTGTTGTAAGGACACAGGTTTCCTTTCCATCAGGAGGAAAGACAAATCTAGGTGAAGAGTAGTGGCATACTAGAGCATGGAAACAACTTCAATGGGTTGAATTTATTTGGGCAGATCATAATAATTACTAGAAAACCTTCTACTAAATGCGAAAATGGTCTCAGTGCTTTTCCCTTGAAAGGCGTAGAATTATGTAAGTTGGAGGTCTAGATATTTATTCTTACCCTAGAACTTCAAAAAAACACCCTTCAATTCTTCCCATGAGCCAATTTTCCCTGGTTGTAAATGTTTGAACCATTCTTTGGTATTTCCTTTCAAGGATTGAGAGAAAACCCTCATACAAACATCAACGCGATCAATCTCAAATAAATCTATAAAATTCTCAAAAACTTGGATGTGTTTTTTGGCTGTGATGGTACCATGTACCCCGTCAAACACAGGTAGGTACTCATAGTAATTTGGAGGTAAATCATGAAGGATGTGGGGTAATTTCAAGGGTATGTATATGTGCTAGATATTGGAGGGTGTTGAACCAAGCACAGGGGATGAAATATCAACCTTGGTTTCATGAGGTTTATCAAATTGGTCATAGTTATCATATGGTTCAAGTGGGAGATTTTGATCAAGGTCAACAATAAAATGAGGGGATATTTGTATAATCTTAAGAGGAGGATATGCAACTTTGGGATTATCATGATCATTGTTTGCATGCAGTAGGTGAAGAAATTTTTTTCTAACATGTTCAGGAAAGGACCAGAAGCAACTTATAACAAATAATAAAATGCCTTGGAAAAAATCCAATTTTAAGTACTTGTTTTCTACCATAATTTCTTTTCACACCTCTTTCAAGGATGTCATTTTCGGATAGTGGAGTCGCCAATGATATTCTGGAAGCTGGATTCTATATTGAGAGTGGATTCACTAGTGAAAAATTAAATTTATGGATTCTTCTACCAGTGGAATCACCTTCAATCTGATTTTTTAATGTGTGGAGTCTCCAGAGAAGGAATACAACCAATATGTGCCTAAGTGTTTTCTCCTCTCAGACCTTAGAACTCAACCATGTCGTTCTTTCCCAGGGAAAAAATTTCCTTCATTCCCCGGCAACGACGCCATAATGTTAGCACTCTGTAAATTTTGTCCAGCTGATAGAAAAACAACAGAGATAACTGTTTCAACCTACTTTAGAGCTAGGCACTAACCTTCTTAACTCAGAGAGGGATCTCTCATGTCACTTGATATATCTTTGGTGATCAATGGCTAGATTTCAGATTGTCTTAGTGGTTTTAGAAAGTTGTTGGCAAGGAAAGGGAGGGACACTCAGGGCTATGGAGTCGAAAGTAAATAAACAATAGCAGCCCATTAGAACTATCCATAGGAGAAAGGCTAAATGAGGCAATGAATCTAAGTTGTAAATTGGAATTTTCAAGGTGAAAGAGGAAAAGTAAAAACAATTAACTGCATCAGAGCATTATAAAAACAAATTCTGAATTATCCAAGAAGAAGATCACATAGTCTAAATTTCTTAAGTCGAGAGAATCATAAGATGAATTTTGGACCTATAACTCTCCAATTTAAATAGAAAAATATGTAAATGGAATTTTTAGAGACACAAGAAATACACACTATGAGAGAAAACAGAACTCATACCACAACCATTAGAATATTTTCATAAAACGTTCGGACACTTCTGCATTTTATATTCAATTTGGCTCTAGGAATTTACAAAGTCCTCCTGCTACGAGAGCAGGCCCCTCTCCGGTTAGTCCTTTTTTGATTCGTCTTAGGAATATTATATAGATAAATTACATCCGGGATTCAAAATGAATCAACTACCCCACCGTTTCAAAAATGGATGTCGGTTACCAAAAGGAGTAACATATAATAATTGTTCTCCTACTTCATAGGGAGCGTTATAAACAAAATTGACATATTTGAGATTTTTTATTTGAATGCCACATGTCTATATCATTACAAAATTCTCTGAAGCATACTAAATTTATCTTGAAAACTATTTCAGATTAGCAATTTCTTCCTTGTTACGAGAGAAAAACTCTCTATGACCAAGGTAAACCACAACAGACAGGTATGACTACATAAATATACTCAATTCCAACATATGCTATATAAACCAATGTGCAAGCAAGATAAGAAAGAAGCCTACCTCATTCCAATGTTGATGATGTTCCAATGTTGAGTACTTTGACCCAAATCTTTGTACCTGCAACAAGTTCTCAACAAACAAGAAGAGAAAGTATATAGTGATAATATAAATGGTTAGCACATTATAGCATAACCCATTAATAAACATTACAAATATTCCCATGGATAGTAATCATATATTTGCACGATACCAATTAGACGAGAAAGGAGTATTTATATTAATAAATGATCAACAGAAGTGAAAACATTACAGAGTTTCATGTCGGCACGGTTCGAAACCAAGAAACCAAGTTCCTTCCAACTGGGCCTCCACCACTTCAATCCTCCACCAAAGGAAATCTCATAGAAAATAGACAATGAGGTTCTCTCAATAATAGGGAAAGAGCTTGGGGGCTGAGCACTGTGTTCAGACTTGAGGGACAAAGGGATGAAGAATCAATATGAAGTAATTTCTCCAGAGTAACTTTGCTCTCAAAGTTGAATGCCTTCTCTTATTTTCCAAAGCTCGGAATTGTGCTATTATAGCCTTCCAAATGCAACTGAAGGGCCGATTCGAAACGTTTCCAGTATATGGAAGGCCAAGGATCAGAGATATCCTGTCGTGACATGGAAAATCGACTTCATTTTTGTATTTTCTGGCAAAAATCTCGATGTACACGGTCTATAGTGGATCAGCCTGTGTATACGCATGATGTATAGTAGATAGGGCGCGTATATGTGGAAAAATATGTATTTTTAGCTCTGGATTCATCAAAAAGGGATGACAAGTCTGCATAGGGAAATGGAAAAAGGCCCTCTATGCAAGATAACAATGGTGAGGCAAATCTTGCTATAACATTCCTTCAAGGTGTCAAGCCAAGCACATTGATTTTCTCCAATGATTTCAACCACCTCATCTCTTACCTTTGTCTTCTGACGCTTTCTGTACTTCCTCTTGACAGCTCATGTATGGTGCTCGTCTTCATATCCGTTGATGATTAAATCCTTAATGATGGGATTTAATCTGACCTCTTTATCTGCTCCTGGCTCTCCTGCAAGCTTTGTATGAAATTTTGTTGCTAAGATTCAAGCAACCAGTTTGTCTTTCTTCTTCAATGATGAATTTGTCATATTCATTGAAAATCCTGGATCACTGAAGGCTACTCAATATGCTTTGTCCATGTTTCCCAGTGGTGCAGAAAACATAAGTTTATCTCCCTTAATTACACAGAAATTAGGAAGATGATCCAATTTGTAATTACCCCATTTACGAATGAAGCGTTGATTGCCAAAAACAGAGTAATGCCATCCATATTTTGAAGGATAGTAGTCATCAAGTTCTAATCATGAATTACTGAGAAAGTAATTGCAGGTACAAAGGTTTGACACGCTCAACCAATCTATTATGAAATATGAGCCTTCGAATTGGTCATCTAGCAGTGCTCACCTGACATCTCATGGACAAAAAGTACTCAAACAAGTGGCATGAAGTGATTTGACCGGTCGTCCCTTTCCCCATGCAATCCTTGGATTTTACATACATCAAATGGCTTTCTAACACGTGGCATCGGGGCAAAATTGGGTGCTTTCAGTCTTACCCGTTCTTCCCCCCGATATGCATATGGTGGTACCACGTACCTTTGGAACAAAACCATGGTATTTTCATCGGCTCGACTCTCAGATGTTAACTGGTGCATTATTTCCTCGCCTGATGCATCCTTCAACCGTTGATTCGACAACGTTTCAAGATTATGATACATCAGGCCCCATCTACTTTACCTCTCTGCTATATTTATCATTTTCTATCGGATATGGCCTCATCCGCCAGTCTTTTGCTCCTCCATACTAACTTAGTCTTCTGCTAATTTCTAAGGTTGGGTTTTCAACATAAATTTTTTACAATGATAACATTGTCGACAATACCAATTGTTTGACGACCTCTGCTAAGATGAGGTTCTTCTAGCTTCCGCTATCAACAATAAAATGCAGTGGCATCCCTTTCACCCACATATTTGAATGAAAAAGGCGCTCCCCCTCTTCGAGATCTATTGGTTCTTTTGGTTGAATTCTTGCGGTCGTGACAATAGTAGTGGGGTCTGCGTCTATGACCTGTCTTTTACCAGTATTTACAGAATCAGATTCTGAATCAGGGTTTGGCTCCTTGTCTTTGATCTCTACCACTAATGACTGTTTTGAGCGACATTCCTCGGTGTTGTGCCAAGGGAGTTTCTAGAAATTCCACCATTTTCCGGTGTCCTTCTTTGTCTTCCCATGACCCTTCTTTTCCTGTGGCTTGGATTGGTTTTTAAGAGACTATTTATTAGGGTCATCTTTATCATACTTTGGTTGTTATAGATTTGCAGACGCAAACTCTCTTTTGATATGGTGCTTAAATTTCTACTCGATTTTAACAACATATCGATAAGCAACATCGAGTGATAAGATGTCCATAAAATCCATTTCAGTTTGGATGTATCTGTGTAGAGCCCTACAGTATTTTAGAACAAAATGTCGTTCGGAGTCTTTGACACCCATCTTGGTGCACAAAGTATGGAAGGTATTGGTGAAGTCCAAAACTGCTTGGACCCTCTCTTGTCACATGGTCCAACTTATGTACTTCTCCTCATAGTTGCCAACATTGTAATACTATTCCTTTACCACATCCACAAAAACATACCAAGTGGGCTCGACCCCACATATTCCAGACCCCTCTATGGAACTTTTCTCCCAGTAAGTTTCCCACCAATGTTTGACATGGGGGAGATATTTAAGGAGTGTGAAGGTGATATTTTCCCTATCAAAAAAATTATGAACAGAGAAATAACCTTCTAACAAGTTTAACCATTTGTCTTGGGCATCCACATCTATCTGACATTCAAATATGGAATATCAAAATTAACTTGTACCTTGAAAGGAGAGGTGCTTCCAAAGTGTATTTTTGATGAATATGGGCCTGTTGCTATCGGTAGGCATTGAAGTATGTGAGAAAAATTCTCCATCATTTCGTCCCTCTGTCGTGTGAGAGCTTGCTCAAGCAACACATTGATAAAATCGTCTACTCCGTCATTTTTATTTTCTTCCACCATGGAGGGTTTCTTGGGTGTGTAAGAGAAATTGTATTAAAGAGAGACAAGCTTGAGACCCAACTTTCTATACTCATACCTCATCGTGGACATGCACTGAAAAAATGATCAAAGCAGCCTGCTCTGATACAACTGATCTGGATTATTTTCGGCAAAAAATAAGACTTGATATATAATAAATAAATGCACAGAGATATCGTGGATATCCAATAATATAACAGAAATGTATCAGAGATGAAACCATAAACACAGAGATACAGTAATACATGATTTCTATTAAAGAAAGAAATGTACAAAGACTGTAAAATTACAGAGTGAAAGACTCGCTAGAATGGTGGAAGCTTATTTCTGAGAAGAGATGTGACGGCTACTCGCATTCGCAAGAAGTTGATTGTTACAACGAGGCTCCAAAGGCCTTTTTAACATATGAAAAATCCAAAACCCTAACCCCGAAAGATGAAAAGCCAAAATTTTTGCGGGCCCCAATGGGGGTAGTTGATACGTCAACTTCTCGGGGGGGGGGTAACTTTTGCATACGATCTCTGTTTGGGGTGCTCGATACACCGTTGGAAAAGTATAACTGGGAAGAAATATTTTTGACTGGTCCAGTCCAATGCCTTAATCAATTACTTGGACCCCAAATCCCCAAAAAATGTCGTTTAGGGCCTCCAAAATGGCCTCGAAAGTTTGGGACCTGAAAAACTATCGAAAAAATGCCAAGGTGGAAAAATGTTTTTCAATCCCGTGGAATAGGTGGGTGGCCACCGATATCCACCTGGATATATCCTCCCTCCTTAGCAAGAAATGGTCTCCATTTCATTGAGTTCAATGGGGATAGGGGGAAGCGCTTTTTGAATCTCAATCTTAGTCAGTTGCTTGCCTTGTTGGAGATGTCACATTGCTTGGTTTGTGGAATGCTCTCATGAACCTGTTGTTGGCAAGGTTGAATCTGTTCAACCGGTCAGGCTACATGAGATGTTTGTGTGCAAATGGAATATTTGATCTTTGTTTCAATCTTGTCGACCCACTTCTGTTGGATAGAAGGTGCTTGGGCCGAGGTTGTAGTGGTTGCAATATCCTCTTGTTCACCTTTTGAACAGATTATGAAGAAGCTAAATTTTGTAGTATGATATACTACCTTGCAAAACTGTTTAGGTGGGACAATAGTTGGAACTACCTCTAGTATTTTGTAGAGATGACCCCCCAAAGTAACAATGACACTACTAGGTCGAGACTCATAAATAGCATGGTGCTTCCACATTTATGGTTGGCCCAAGAGAACATCACATAAATCTAGTGGGAAAACATCACATAATACCTCATCCTTGAAGGGCTGGATGTCGTATGACAATCGACACTATTGGATGACACAAAGATCTTGTCCTTAGTGAAGCCACCTGATGTTGTATGGCTATGGGTGTGGTGTTTTCGACAATCCCAACTATTTGACGAACTCTGCTGAGATGAGGTTCTTCTGGCTTCCGCTATCAACAATAAAATGCAGTGGGGTCCCCTTCACCCACATCTGTGAATGGAAAAGGTTCTCCCCCTTTTCAGGATCTGTTGGTTCTTGTGGTTGAATTGATGCGGCCCCAAAAATAGAAGTGGGGTCTGTGTCAATGATCTGGATTTTACCAGTATTTTCAGAATCAGATTCAGAATCAAGGTTCAACTCCTTGTGTTTTATCTCAGCCACCAATGAATGTTTTGAGTGACATTCATCAATGTTGTGCTAGGGGATTTTCTAGAAATCACACCATTTTCTGGTGTCCTTCTTTGTCTTCCCATGACTCTTCTTTTCTTGTGGCTTGGACTGGTTTTCAAGAGACTGTTTATTAGGGTTGTATTTATCATACTTTGGTTGTTGCATATTTGCAGACCCAAACTCCCGTTTGTTTTGGTGCTTAAATTTCTTCTCGATTTTAATGACATATCGATAAGAAGCACCGAGTGATGAGATGTCCATAAAATCCATTTTAGTATGGATGTATCTGTGTAGAGCCCCACGATATTTTAGAACCAAATGTCATTCAGATTCTTTGATACCCAGATTGGTGCACAAGGTATGGAAGATATTAGTGAACTCCAGAACTGCTTGGCCCCTCTCTTTCTGCATTGTGGTCCATCTCATGTACTAGTCCTCATAGTTGCCAATAGGGTAATATTGTTCCTTTACCACATCAACACAAAAATCCCAAGTGGGCTCAGCCCCATATATTCCAGAATCCTATGTGGAAATTTTCTCCTAGTAAGTTTCCCACCAATGTTTGACATGTGGGAAAGCTTTGAGTGTAGAGGAGATATTTTCTCTATCAGAAAAATTATGAATATAGAAATAACCTTATAACAAATTTAAACATTTGTCTAGGGCAGTCGCATCTATCTAACCTTCAAATACAAGAATATAAAAATTAACCTGTACCTTGAAAGGAGAGGTTCTTCCAAAGTGGATTTTTGATGAAGATGAGTCTGTTTCTATCTTTTCTCTGTCAGAAAAAATATGAATAGAGAAATAACCTTCTAACAGATTTAACCATTTTTTTAGGGCATCTGCATCTATCTGAACTTCAAATATGGGAATATCAAAATTAACCTAAACCTTGAAAGGAGAGGTTCTTCCAAAGTGGAGTTTTGATGAATATGTTCATGTTGCTATTGGTAGGCATTGAATGATGTGGGAAAAACTCTCCATCATTTCGTCCCTCTGTTCCGTGAGAGTTTTCTTAAGCAACAGATTGATGGAATCGTTTTCTCCATTGTTTTTCTTTTCTTCTTCCATGGAGGGTTTCTTGTGCATGTGAGAATGATTGTCTTCAAGAGATACAAGCTCGAGACCCAACTTTATATGCTCGGACCTCGTCAGGGCCATGTATTGAAAAAACGATCAAGAGCAGGTTGCTTTGATACCACTGATCCGAATTATTTTCGACACGAAATGAGAGATGAGATATAATAAATAAATGCACAGAGATATCACGGATATCCAATAATATAATAGAAATTTATCAGAGATGCAACCATAAACACAAAGATACAATAATACATGATTTCTATTAATGAAATAAATGTACAGAGACTGTAAAATTACAGAGTGAAAGACTCACTAGAATGGTGGCATCTTATATCTGAGAAGAGATGTGATGACTACTCACATTCTCAAGAAGACGATTATTACAATGAGGCTCCAAAGGCCTTTTTAACATAAGAAAATTCCAAAACCCTAAACCCGGAAGATGAAAATCCAAAAGGTTTGCGGGCCCCGATGGGGGTAGTTGATATGTCAACTTCCCAGGTGGTAATTTTTCATACGATCTTCATTTGGGGATCTTGATACATCATTGGAAAGGTCTAACTGAGAAGAACGATTTTCTACTGGTCTAGGACAATGCCTATGGCATTCGCTTGGACCCCAAATCCCCCAAAAATGTTGTTTAAGGCCTCAAAATAGCCCCAGAAGTTTGGAACCCGAAAAACTATCGAAAAACTACCAAGATGGAAAATTGTTTTTCGAGTCTGTGGAATAGGTGGATGGCCACTGATATCCATCGGGACCAATCCCTCCTACTTAGGAAGCAATGGTCTCCATAGCATTGAGTTCCCGGGGGAGAGGGGGAAGCTTTTACTGAATCTAAATCTTGGTGAGTTGCTTGACTTGTTAGAGACGTCGCATTGCTTGGTTTGTGGAAGGATGTCATGAACCTATTGTTGGCGGGGTTGAATCTGTTAATCCGGTTGGGCTACATGATATGTTTGTGTGCAGACAGAATATTTTCTCTTTGTTGCAATCTTGTCGACCTACTTTAGTTGGATAGAAGGTTCTTAGGCCGAAACTGCAGTGGTTGCAGTATCCTCTTGTTCACCTTTTGAACAGATTGTGAAGAAGTTGAATTTTGTAATATGAGATACTACCTTGCAGCACTTTTTAGGCGCAACAGTAGTTGCAACTACCTATGGTATTCTATAGAGATGACCCCCCAAAGTAACAATGGCACTACAGGGTTGAGACTCATAAACAACATGGCGCTTCCACATATATGGTTGGCCCAAGAGAACATCACAGACAGCTAGTGGGGAAACATCACATAATACCTCATCCTTGAAGGGTTGGATGTCATATGACAATCGACATTGCTGGCTGACACAGAGATCTCATCCTTGGCGAAGCCACCTAATGTTGTATGGTTGCGAGTGTGGTGTTATCGATAATCCCAACTATTTGACGACCTCTATTGAGATGAGGTTCTTCTGTCTTCTGCTATCGACAATAAAATGTAGTGGGGTCCCCTTCACCCACATTTTTGAATGAAAAAGGCACTCCCCCTCTTCAGGATATGTTGGTTCTTCTAGTTGAATTGTTGCGATAGAGACAATAGTAGTGGGGTCTGCATCGATGCTATGTCTTTTCCCAGTATTTTCAGAATCAGGGTTCAGCTCCTTGTCTTTGATCTCAACCACCAATGACTGTTTTGAGCAACATTCCTCGGTGTTGTGCCAAGGGATTTTTGGAGTCACACAATTTTCTGGTGTCCTTCTTTGTCTTCCCGTGGCCCTTCTTTTCATGTGGCTTGGACTAGTTTTCAGGAGACTCTTTATTAGGGTTGTTTTATCATACTTTGGTTGTTGCAGATTTGCAGACCCAAACTCTCATTTTTTCTGGTGCTTCAATTTTTTCTGAATTTTAACATCATATCAATAACCAACGTCGAGTGATGAGATGTCCAGAAAATCCATTTCAGTTTGGATGTATCTGTGTAGAGCCCCACGGTATTTTAGAACCAAATGTCGTTCGCAGTCTTTGATACCCATCTTGGTGCGCAAGGTATGAAAAGTATTGGTGAACTCTGAAACTTCTTGGCCCCTCTCTTGCCACATTGTGGTCCATCTCATGTACTCATCCTCATAGTTGCCAATAGGGTAATATTATTCCTTTACCGCATCCACAAAAAAATCCCAACTGGGCTCGACCCCATAAATTCCAGACTCCTTTGTGGAACTTTTCTCCCAGTAAGTTTCCCACCAATGTTTGATATGGGGGAGAGCTATAAGGAGTGTGAAGGTGATCTTTTACCCTGTCAGAAAATTATGAACAAAGAAATAACCTTCTAACAGATTTAACCATTTGTCTAGGGCATCCGCATATATCTGACCTTCAAATATGGGAATATCAAAATTAACCTGTACCTTGAAAGGAGAGGTGGTTCCAAAGTGGCTTTTTGATGAAGATGTGCCTGTTTCTATCGGTAGGCATTGAAGGATGTGGGAAAAATTCTCCATCATTTTGTCCCTCTGTTGCATGAGAGATTGCTCAAGCAACAAATTGATAGAATCATTTTCTCTATAATTTTTCTTTTCTTTCACCATGGAGGGTTTCTTGGGCATGCGAGAGAAATTGTCTTCAAGAGAAACAATCTTAAGACCCAACTTGCTATACTCGAACCTCGTCAGGGACATGCACTAAAAAAATGATCAAGAGCAGCCTCCTCTGATACCACTGATCCAGATTATTTTTGGCATGAAATGAGAGTTGAGATATAATAAATAAATGCATAGAGATATCATGGATATCCAATAATATAACATAAATGTATCAAATATGAAACCATAAAGACAGAGATAGAGTAATACACGATTTCTATTAATGTAAGAAATGTACAAACACTGTAAAAATAGAGAGTGAAAGACTCGCTAGAATTGTGGTAGCTTAACTCTGAGAAGAGATGTGACGGCTACTCGCATTCACAAGAATATTATTGTTACAATGAGGCTCTAAAGGCCTTTTTAACATAAGAAAAATACAAAACCCTAACCCCAAAAGATGAAAAGCCAAAAGGTTTGGGGGCCTCGATTGGGGTAGTTGATACGTCAACTTCCTGGGGGCGTAATGTTTTCATACGATCTCTGTTTGTGACACTCGATAAACCATTGGAAAGGTGTAACCGAGAAGAATGATTTTCGACTATTCCATGCCAATGTATTTGGCAATCGCTTGGACCCCAAATCCCCAAAAAACATCGTTTAGGGCCTCAAAACGGCCCCAAAAGATTGAAACCTGAAAAACTACCAAGATGGAAAACTGTTTTCTGAGCCCGTGGAATAAGTGGTTGGCCATTGATATACACCTCGATCAATCCTCCCTCCTTAGGAAGTAATGGTCTCCATTGCGTTGAGTTCCCAGGGGAGAGGGGGAATCGTTTGTTGAATCTGAATCTTGGTGAGTTGCTTTCCTTGCTTGAGAACTCACATTGCTTGGTTTGTGGAAGGCTGTCATGAACCTGTTGTTGGCGGGGTTGAATCTATTCAACCAGTTGGGATACATGACATTTTTGTGTGCAGACAGAATATTTTTGCTTTGCTACAGTCTTTTCGACCCACTTCTATTGGATAAAAGGTGATTGGGCCAAGGTTGTAGTGGTTGCAGTATCCTTTTGTACACCTTTTGAATAGATTGTGAAGAAGATAAATTTTTTAGTATGATATAATACCTTGCAGTACTATTTAGGTGGGAAAGTTATTGAAACTACCTATGGTATTCTATAGAGATGACCCCCCAAAGTAAAAATGAGACTACGGGGTTGAGACTCATAAGAAACATGGCGCTTCCACATATATGGATGGCCCAATAGAACATTATAGACATCTAGTGGGGAAAAACCACATAATACCTCATCCTTGAAGGGATGGATGCCATATGACAATCGACATTGTTGGATGACACAAATATCTCATCCTTGGCGAAGCCACCTGATGTTGTATGGTTGCAGGTGTAGTGTTGTCGAAAATCCCAACTATTTGACGACCTATGTTGAGATGTGGTTCTTCTGGCTTCCACTATCAACAATAAAATGCAGCGGGGTCCCCTTCACCCACATCTGTGAATGAAAAAGGTTCTCCCCCTCTTCGGTATCTGTTGGTTCTTTTGGTTGAATTGTTGCGGTCATGACAATAGTAGTGGGGTCTACATCGATGATCTATATTTTACCAGTATTTTCAAAATCAAATTCTGAATCAAGGTTCGACTCCTTGTATTTGATCTCGGCCACCAATGATTTTTTTGAGAGACATTCCTCGGTGTTGTGCTAGGGGATTTCGTGGAAATCACACCATTTTTCAGTGTCCTTCTTTGTCTTCCCGTGACCCTTCTTTTCCTATGGCTTCGACTGGCTTTTAGGAGACTGTTTATTAGAGTTGTATTTATCATACTTTGGTTGTTGAATATTTGCAGACCCAAACTCCCATTTGTTCTAGTTCTTAAATTTATGCTCAATTTTAAAAGGATAACGATAAGAAGCACCGAGTGATGAGATGTCCAAAAAATCCATTTCACTTTGGATGTATCTGTGTAGAGCCCCATGGTATTTCAGAACCAAATTTCATTCAGATTCTTTGATACCTATCTTGGTGCGCAAGGTATGGAAGGTATTGGTGAACTCTGGAACTTCTTGGCCCCTCTCTTGTTGCATTGTGGTCCATCTCATGTACTGGTCCTCATAGTTTCCAACAGGGTAATATTCTTCCTTTACCGCATCCACAAAAATATCCCAAGTGGACTCGACCCCATATATTCCAGACTCCTCTATGGAAATTTTCTCCCAGTAAGTTTCCCACCAATGTTTGACATCAGGGAGAGTTTTAAGGAGTGCAAAGGTGATATTTTCCCTGTCGAAAAAATTATGAACAGAGAAATAACCTTCTGACAAATTTAACCATTTGTCTAGGGCATCTGCATCTATCTGACCTTCAAATGCGGGAATATCAAAATTAACATGTACCTTGAAAGGAGAGGTGCTTCCAAAGTGGATTTTTGATTAAGATGCACCTGTTTCTATCGGTAGGTGTTGAAGGATGTGGGAAAAATTCTCCATCATTTCGTCCCTTTGTCGCATGAGAGCTTGCTCAAACAATAGATTGATACTATCATTTGCTCCATCGTTTTTTATTTTCTTCCTCCATGGAGGGTTTCTTGGGCATGTGAGAGTGATTGTATTCAAGAGAGACAAGCTTGAGACCCAACTTTCTATACTCAAACCTCGTCGAGGACATGCACTGAAAAAACAATCAAGA
Source organism: Picea engelmannii (assembly GCA_009831015.1). NCBI lineage: Eukaryota > Viridiplantae > Streptophyta > Pinopsida > Pinales > Pinaceae > Picea > Picea engelmannii. The sequence goes on along the minus strand of ML778539.1, from coordinate 965,382 downwards.
GTATCCTGCTCTGATACCAGTGATCCGGATTATTTTCGACATGAAATGAGAGTTGAGATATAATAAAGAAATGCACAAAGATATCACAAATATCAAATAATACAACATAAGTGTATCATATATGCAACCATAAACACAGAGATACAATAATACATGATTTCTATTAATGAAAGAATTAATGAACAGAGACTGTAAAAATACAGAGTGAAAGACTCGCTAGAATGGTGGTCTCTTATCTCTGAGAAGAGATGTGATGGCTACTCACATTTGCAAGAAGATGATTGTTGCAATGAGGCTCCAAAGGACTTTTTAACATAATAAAAATTGAAAACCCTAACCCTGGAAGATGAAAATCCAAAAGGTTTGTGGGCCCCGATGGGGGTATTTGATACGTCAACTTCCTGGGGCATAACTTTTGCATACAATCTCCGTTTGGGGCACTTGATACACCGTTGGAAAAGTATAACCGAGAAGAACGATTTTTTACTGGTCCAAGCCAGGGCTCTTCATAGTTGTGTAGACCCAAAATCCCCAAAAAACGTTGTTTAGAGCCTAAAAAAGGCCCCGAAAGTTTGAAACCCGAAAAACTGCCAAGATGGAAAATTGTTTTATGAGCCTGTGGAATAGGTGGGTGGACACCGATATCCACTTGGATCAATCCTCCCTCCTTAGGAAGAAATGGTCTCCATTGCGTTGAGTTCCTGGGGGGAGAAGGGGAAGCGCTTGCTGAATCTCAATCTTGGTGAGCTGCTTGCCTTGCTGGAGACATCACGTTGCTTGGTTTGTGGAAGGCTGTCACGAACTTGTTGCTGGTGAGGTTGAATTTTTTCAATCGGTCGAGCTACATGAGATGTTTGTGTGTAGACATAATATTTGTGCTTTGTTCTAGTCTTTTCGACCCGCTTCTGTTGGATAGAAGGTGCTTGGGCCGAGGCTGTAGTGGTTGCAATATCCTCCTATTCACCTTTTGAATAAATTTTGAAGAATCTGAATTTTGTAGTATGAGATACTACCTTGCTGCACTATTTAGGTAGGACAATAGTTGGAACTACCTCTACTATTATGTAGAGATGACCCCCCAAAGTAACATTGACACTACGGGGTCGAGACTAATAAACATCATGGCGCTTCCACATATATGGTTTGTTAGAAAAACAAGACCGCGGAGCAATAAAATAAAACAAATGCAGAAACAAAACACATAAGACACACAATACAAGAGAGACATAGATTTACGTGGTTCACCCAGTGTGGGCTACGTCCACCAGAGAAATTGCCATGTCCTTCCTTTATTATTATCCAGCAAATGAAGGGATACAACCTACAGAAAAACCCGTTGTAACTTCCTCTTCTTTCTCTCACAGTCTCCTCTCTCAGAATACAATTGTTATCACTGAAATTTCGTCTGCACATGGCAACAAGAACTCCACATCATCTGCACATAGCGACAAGAACTCTACATCATCAAAACAGCAATGAATTCATTCATGGCACTATTCACATCATTCCAGAAGGGTCAAATACTATA
>ML778539.1:937609-954031 GCA_009831015.1 Picea engelmannii | reverse complement strand
GAGGGTTTTTCATACAATTTGGCCAACGCATCCATCAAACCCTTCGTTGTATTTTCTTTCGAAATATTGAAAGCCACCGACGCTTCCAGGCTCATCCGTATCGTTCCTAGAGCCTTTTTGTCAAGAATTTCCCATTCTTCGTCCTTCATGGCCGCCGACTTCTTTGCTACTCCACTCAAAGGTAGGAATAGATCCTTCTGATATAAATAGTCTTCCATCTGCATCTTCCATAACTGGTAGTTTTGGCCATTAAATTTATCGACCCTAAACTTTCCATCTTCCGACATTGCTCCCACTCGAACCAAGAACCCTCTTTTCCTACGAGTTACCTTACGCTCTGATACTAGTTGTTAGAAAAACAGGACCGCGGAGTAATAAAATAAAACAAATGTAGAAACAAAACACAGAAGACACACAATACAAGAGAGACACAGATTTACGTGGTTCACCCAGTGTGGGCTACGTCCACTAGAGAAATTGCCAGGTGATTCCTTTATTATTATCCAGCAAATGAAGGGATACAACCTACAGCGAAACCCGTTGTAACTTCCTCTTCTTTCTCTCATAGTCTCCTCTCTCAGAATACAATATTCACCATCGTCCTTAGCCGCAATAAATTTCCCTCATAAAAGAGAGTTGCCTTCTAGGGCAAAAAACCCTAACATAATCTCTACCGTTAGATCTGCGATCTTATAATGAATGGTCCATATTTACAATGAAATTACAATATACTTGTACAAGGCAATTTTTGCTTTGGGGGCTTCGCCCCCGAACCCCCCATTGGGGGATGCTGCCCCCAAACCCCTGTTGGGGGCCCGCTTTCCCCTAGACCCCCCAGCCGAGGGGATAGCCCCCCCGGACCCCGCAGAGGGGGTACCCCCCCTTTGCACTCCCCCACATGGAAGAGTGTACATACTTCTGGGGTGTAAATACTTCATGGGGTATAAACATGGCTGAAACCAAGGACCTCTAAATTAGGAAGATAATCAGGCTCCTCAACCAACATGGTTTTCCCAAGAGAACATCACATACATTTAGAGGGGAAACATCACATAATACCTCATCCTTGAAGGGTTGGATGTCGTATGACAATCGACACTATTGGCTGACAGAAAGATATCTTCCTTGGCGAAGCCACCTGATGTTGTATGGCTGCAGGTGTGGTGTTTTCAAAAATCCCAACTGCTTGATGAACTTTGCTGAGATGAGGTTCTTTTGGCTTCCTCTATTAACAATAAAATGCAGTGGGGTCCCCTTCACCCACATCTATGAATGAAAAAGGCACTCCCCCTCTTCAATATCTCCTGGTTCTTCTAGTTGAATTGTTGTGGTTGCGACTATAGTAGTGGGGTCTGCGTCGATGATCTGTCTTTTACCAGTATTTTCAAAATTAGATTCTGAGTCAGGGTTCAGCGCCTTGTCTTTGATCTCAGCCACCAATGATTGTTTTGAGCGACATTCCTCGGTGTTGTGCCAGGGGATTTTGTGGAAGTCGAACCATTTTCTATTGTCCTTCTTTGTCTTCCTGTGACCCTTCTTTTTCTGTGGCTTGGAATGATTTTCAAAAGACAATTTATTAGGGTCATATTTATCATACTTTGGTTGTTGCAGATTTATAGACCCAAACTCCTGTTTGTTCTGGTGCTTAAATTTCTGCTCGATTTTAACAACATATCGATAAGCAACACCAAGTAATGATATTTCTAGAAAAAACATTTCAGTTTGGATGTATCTGTGTAGAGCCCTACGGTATTTCAGAAACAAATGTCGTTCAGAGTCTTTGATATGCATCTTGGTGTGCAAGGTATGGAAGGTATTGGTTAACTCCAGATCTTCTTGGCCCCTCTCTTGCCGCATTTTGGTCCATCACATGTACTGGTCCTCATAGTTTCCAACAAGGTAATACTATTCCTTTACCACATCCACAAAAAAATCCCAAGTGGGCTTGGTCCCATATATTCTAGACTCCTTTGTGGAACTTTTCTCCCAGTAAGTTTCCCACCAATGTTTGACATGGGGGAGAGCTTTAAGGAGTGTGAAGGTGATCTTTTTCCTGCTGGAAAAATTATGAATAGAGAAATAACCTTCTAACATATTTAACCATTTGTCTAGGGCATCCACATCTATCTGACCTTCAATTACAGGAATATAAAAATTAACCTGTACCTTGAAAGTAGATGTGCTTCCAAAGTGGTTTTTTATGAATATGTGCATGTTTCTATTGGTAGGCGTTGAAGGATGTGGGAAAATTTCTCCATCATTTATGTCATATGTCGTGTGAGAGCTTGCTCAAGAAACATATTGATAGAATCATATGCTTCGTCATTTTCTTTTCTTCGGACATAGAGGGTTTCTTGGGTGTGCGAGAGCGATTGTCTTCAAGAGATACAAGCTCGAGACCCAACTTTCTATACTCAGGCCTTGTCGGAGACATGCACTGAAAAAACAATCAAGAGCAACATGTGCTAATACCACTGATCCAAATTATATTTAGCACTAAATGAGAGCTAAGATATAATAAAGAAATGCACAGAGATATCACATATATCCAATAATATAACAAAAATGTATCATAGATGCAACCATAAACACAGAGATAAAGTAATACACTATTTATATTAATGAAAGAAATGTATAGAGACTATAAAAATACAGAGTGAAAGACTCGTTAGAATGGTAGAAGCTTATCTCTAATGAAGAGATGTGACGGATACTCGCATTCGCAAGAATATCATTGTAAAAATGAGGCTCCAAAGGCCTTTTTAACATAAGAAAAATCCAAAACCCTTAACCCGGAAGATGAAAATCCAAAAGGTTTGCGGGCCCCGATGGGGGTAGTTGATACGTCAACTTCCCCAGGGCGTAACGTTTGCATATGATCTTCTTTTGGGGCGCTCGATACATCGTTGGAAAGGTATAACCGAGAAGAATGATTTTTGACTGGTTCAATCCAGTGTCATAGGTAGTCTCTTAGACCCCAAATCCCCAAAAAACGTCGTTTAGGACCTCAAAATGGCCTCAGAAGTTTAGAACCCAAAAAACTGTCAAAATGGAAAACTGTTTTTCGAGCCCATGGAATAGGTGGGTGGCCACCGATATCCACCTAGATCAATCCTCCCTCCTTAAGAAGTTATGTTCTCCATTGCGTTGAGTTCCCGGAGGAGAGGAGGAAGCGTTTGTTGAATCTCAATCTTGGTGATTTGCTTGCCTTGCTGGAGACGTCGCATTGCTTGGTTTGTGGAAGGTTGTCACGAAACTATTGCTAGCGGGGTTGAATCTGTTCAACCGGTCGGGCTACATGAGATGTTTGTGTGAAAACAAAATATTTGCACTTTTTTTAGTCTTGTCAACCCACTTTTGTTGGATAGAAGGTGCTTGGGCTGAGGCTGTAGTAATTGCAATATCCTCATATTCACCTTTTGAACAAATTGAGAAGAAGTTGAATTTTGTAGTATGAGATACTGCCTTGTGGCACTATTTAGGTGGGATAGTAGTTGAAACTACCTCTATTATTCTATAGAGATGACCCCTCAAAGTAACAATGACACTACAGGGTCGAGACTCATAAACAACATGGCGCTTCCACATATATGGCTGGCCCAAAAGAACATCATAGACATATAGTGGGGAAACATCACATAATACCTCATCCTTGAAGGGTTGGATGTTGTATGAAAATCAACACTATTGGCTTACACAAAGATATCATCCTTGGCAAAGCCACCTGATGTTGTATGGTTGCGGGTGTAGTGTTGTCGAAAATCCCAATTGTTTGACGACCTCTGTTGGGATGAGGTTCTTCTAGATTTTCCATTATCAACAATAAAATGCAGCGGGGTCCCCTTCACCCACATCTATGAATGAAAAAATCACTCCCCCTCTTCAGGATCTGTTCGTTCTTCTAGTTGAATTGCTGTGATCACGACAATAGTAGTGGGGTCTACGTAAATGATCTGTCTTTTACCAGTATTTTCATAATCATATTTTGAATCAAGGTTCAACTCCTTGTCTTTGATCTCAGCCACCAATGATTGTTTTGAGTGACATTCCTCGGTGTTGTGCCAGGGTCTTTTGTTGAAATCACACCATTTTCTGGTGTCCTTCTTTGTCTTCCCATGACCCTTATTTTCCTATGGCTTGGACTGGTTTTCAGGAGACTATTTATGATGGTCATCTTTATCATACTTTGGTTGTTATAGATTTGCAGACCCAAACTCTCATTTGTTCTAGTGCTTAAATTTTTTCTCAATTTTAACAACATATCGATAAGCAACACTGAGTGATGAGATGTCTAGAAAATCCATTTCGGTTTGGATGTATCTGTGTAGAGACTTGCAGTATTTCAGAACCAAATGTCATTCAGAGTCTTTGATACCCATCTTTTTTCCCAAGGTATGGAAGGTATTGGTGAACTCTGGAACTGCTTGGCCCCTCTCTTGCCTCATTGTGGTTCATCTCATGTACTGGTCCTCATAGTTTCCAACAGGGTAATAGTGTTCCTTTACAACATCCACAAAAAAATACCAAGTGGGATCAACCCCATATATTCCAGACTCCTCTGTGGAACTTTGCTCCCAGTAATTTTTCCACCAATGCTTGACATGGGGGAGCGATTTAAGGAGTACGAAGGTGATCTTTTCCCTGTTGAAAAAATTATGAACAGAGAAATAACCTTCTAACATATTTAACCATTTGTCTAGGTCATTCGCATCTATCTGACCTTCAAATATGGGAATATCAAAATTAAACTGTACCTTGAAAGGAGAGGTGCTTCCAAAGTGGATTTTTGATGAAGATGCACCTGTTGCTATCAGTAGGCATTGAAGGGTGTGGGAAAAATTCTCCATCATTTCGTCCCTCTGTCATGTGAGATCTTTCTATTAGCATCCTGTATTGTCTCACAAATGGTTGCAAGTTGATCTCATATTTGTGTAATATTCATAATATAGTGCGCAACCATGTCCTCAATGAACATCTGAACAACTTGAAGTAGGTGCTTCAAATGTAGCATCCTTCTTGTATTATTGTTTTGGTATAGACTCACCAAAGCATCATACAATTCCTTGGTAGATTTCTTCTTAGAAATGTGAGGTATCAAGTGATCCTTTACAGATTCTAGCAACACTTAATTGGCCTTCACTTCCTTTTTCTTGCGATCTTCCAATTCCTACGGATCAGTAGGAATTGCAACCACATCCTCAACATACTCTTTGGGGTCATTCTCCTCAAATAGATGAAGAACCCTTGCCTTACATGCTCGAAAGTTGGTTTCCCCTTCCAACCTATCTCAAAGGATGACTTCCTCTCTCTTTCAAAGCTGCAGCTCCAAGATCTGATCTAATAACCCTCTATTGAAACTACCTCGGTACTATATCTATACATCCATGTACATGATTCACCTTCTTGTGAACCGCATATGTACACGACATTCACCACTCTAACCCACGTATGTATGTGATTCCACCCACTACAAATCATGTATGTATGTGACTATTACCACTGTGACCTGTGTATACTTCCATACACCTGCAAAAACCCCTGTTCTTCCTTAGTACTATTGTTTCCCCAAAATATGTCCTTTGATTCCTACCTCTTGGTTATAGATATTCTTGCAACTGCTGAGATCTATGCTCTTGGTTTCCTCCCTTCAGAGGCTAGGCTCTAATACCATGTTGATAAATCCTCAAATTCAACCCTTGGTATCCTCTGATACCATGTTGATTATTCTCCTACCCAATACTTGACAATTAGTTGAAGATAAAATCACTTTATCTACTAAAATCATAGTTGAGTAATCAACTAAACATGCAGTGGAAGCATAAGCTAAGAAACCAAAATCTCACACACAAGACACTAGTATTTTCGCGTAAAATACCCCTGGGAAAACCTCAGAGGGAAAACCAGTTCCAAGATTCTTTTTATTAAGGTCAAATCAGGGCTCCCGTAATAGGGAAAATGGTACACTAAGATAAATACAATTACAAACAAACCTGGCCAAGTCTACTCTGTTATCACTTAATCTTGCCAAGTGTAATCTTGGTAACTTAATGAATTGTAAAAGGTGTATCAAGTCGAAGAACTTAATCAAGTATCACTCACTCAAAACATGCATTAACACACTCAGATGAGCAAGGCTTTCAACCACTATGTTCAGAAAGTTAAATAAAGGTGGATATGCAGAGAAGAATTATTATGCTAACATAAGATTTATAACTTAAGATTTATAAATAAATCTTTAACCTCATAATCATCTTATCATGTGATGTCAAAATAATTTTAAAATTATTTTTGATCGCTAACATCTGGCTCCTATTGGGGATGAAATCCTCCCTGTGAGGTTTCAAGAACCACGTAGCTCCAGTCACCTTGTCCATTAGGCTATGGAGTCAACAGTCAACCATTCTATGAACTTTCAAAACTTGCAATTCCATTAGGCATGGAGTCATTTGGCTTGTGAAACCAGTCTCTGAAAAATTTCAAGACCTATGAAACTAATCTCTGCACACCTTCAAAACCTACCTTTATTCACACAATAGAATGATATTTCTATTGTAAACTGAAAAAGAAAAAGCTCGGGCAATGAGCTTATTTCCTACCCTACTCTACTCTAACCAAATCTGCAATTTAGTTAGGTAAAAGATCACTTCCATAACAACCATCCAAGCAATTTTAAAACTGAAATAATCTCATCTTTATCAATGATCAATAGATGATGTTTAAAATGTGATAATAGTGATAATATTTTTTTCAAGAAATCATACTCACCTGGAATCATGTGTAATCTAAAGAAATTTGAAACTTTCAATTTCTTTAAAAAGTATAACTCCATGAAGGCTACCATTGGATCTTTAAAACTGAGATTGGAAACATGTTGGTCTTCGGGAAATAGCTGCACATCTATGGCAACCTTTTGCTCATCCATTATTTTTCCTTTGCTAGAATAATGATCACCTTCTTGTTCTCTTAAGATGGGATCTTGATCATCAATCATAATAACTTTCTCTTCAAAAAGGTACTCAAAAGATGATGATAAAGTAATGTTTTAATCATATGAATAAGGATCAACAGAAAATATATAATTGTCTATGAAATCATGAGTTATCATAGGCTCCACTTGATTTTCAAACTGATCATAAACTTCAGGCTCATACCTGTCTTTAAGGCATTCTGCAAACATTGAAGAATCTGATTCACAATCTAAAATACATTTACCTGCTTGATGATTTTCCAACTCTGTTTCATAGTCATAATCTTCCTGCTCATGTATGTCTTCTTCTCTGTCATGTTCCTGAGACTTTGATTTATCATTCTAATGTAATGACCTATTACAGCTAACAATTTTGGAGAAAAAAGAAGATTTGGACTTTTGAACATCAAATTCACAACTTCCATTAATCACAACTTGCATATATTGTTGATCATCTTCATAAATCTTTAAATCTTCTTCTTCAGAATATTGATTACAAGAGGATATCCTAACAGGGTTTACATGATATGGATTAAAATCATCTAAGAAATTATAATTTCCTATGCAATCATTGGTTATCATAGGTTCAATTTGGCTTGCAAACTGATCATAAACTTCATACTCATATTTGTCTCTGGAGTACCCTGCAAATATTGAGGGATCTAGATCTGAATCTAAAGTAAATATGCTTTCTTGCTACTGTTTCAATTTTGCTTCACATTCATTTCCTTCCTGTTCAAATTCTGAAACATATTGACATTCATTCTACTCATGTGCATATAGATTTTCAAAGTTAACCCACTCTTGGATCCTCTTGGAAGCACAAATGTTCTCCTCCACCTATAGAGCATCTTCAAATAAGTTGCTTAATGATGAAGACCTCCTTTCTAGCAGGAGAAGGGAAAGTTCTAAATGCAATCCCATAACAAACTATATAATGGAAGTTGTCTCTGTAGGCTGGATCTCCAAAGGCATACCATGGTAGATTCTACAAAATCTTCAATCGAAAATAGGCAAAGTTTCATTTTGTTTTCTCTTCAAAGTATAAAATCAGCAAGATACAAATCTAGTGATTTGTTTTCACCCCAATGTTTCATAAAAACATCAAAGAACTCAGTCCAAGAGACAATGGATTCATCTCTTAAACTCTTAAACCATATGGAAACATCTTTGATCAATGACTTAGAGAAAATCTCATAATGACATCTTCATGAACAATCTAAAAACGATCAACAAAATCCTCAAAGAATTCCAAGTGCCTCTCAGCTGAAACTTGATTCTCTCTAGAAAACCATGGAAGATATTCATAACAATGAAGAGGATAAGAATGAAGGAGATGGGGCAGCTTCAAAGGCTTGAACATATTCATCCTAATTTTAATTTGAAAGGCTGTAGGCTGATCATGAGGGATAGCAAGTTGTTGACAAGGTTCATAAGTTAGGGAAAAAGGGGTTGAGATCTGACAGGGTCTTGAATCAATTTTAATCTCCTGAGGATCACATGATTTATCTAAGTCAGGAGGTACTAAATTGCAAAACTCATTTTTAGAAATAGATGGTGATGAAGATATCAAATCAACATCTACAATACAAGCAGGCTGTAAATCTTCTTCTAAAGATGGATATATGAAATAATGATGATAATCATCGGAATATACAAAACAGAGGATAATTCTCTTAACATGCGAAGGAAAAAGTATGAAGGAGTTGATAAACAACAACAACAAGTCATGAAGCAAACTAATGAACTGATACCTAGATTTAGAACCCGGTCTCTTCATCTTCTGTCAATTGGATCCTTCCCAGTGGAGTATTTGAATGTGGATTCACCAAGCAGATGATTACAATCGGATTTTATGTCTGTCTCTTGTCTTCCATCAATAATCAGATCTATGTCGTTCTCCCAAGGAAACTCTGCTTTCACTTTCATTCCCCGACAGCGACGTCAATTTGTTATCACTCCAAGAAATTACTCCCTGACTATAAAGGGTGTAAGCTTGGTAACTTAATGAATTGTAAAAGGTGTATCAAGTCAGAGAAATTAATCAAGTCTCACTCACTCAAAACCTGCATTGACACACTCAGATGGGCAAGGCTTTCAACCACTGTGTTCAGAAATTTAAATAAAGGTGGATATGTGGAGAAGGCTTATTATTCTAACATAAATATACATACAATAACACATATGAATGGCCAGCTATGATAGGTAGATACTTATCATACTAGTAGAAACATATATAAGATTGCATAGAATATCTGGCTAGACATAACAAGTAAAATACTTTCAGATTTGGGTTTATGGATGTAATGATAAGTTAACAGTTATCATACATCAGACAAACATGAAAAAATGAATAATATATTTGAGTACAAGTAGAGATAAGAAATAATATGAAAATATGAATAGTATTGGCAAAAGAAGCATGTATTACTGATGTACAATGGGAAGTCTGAGATTACAAGTCTGAAAAGTCTCCAAAGTCAACCATAATCCTCAAACTGGTTTTTTTTCTCCATGTTAAAATGATGCCTCATATAAGTATTGAGGTCGAAATCCTCCCTAGGAGATCGAATTCCCTTCCAAATCCCAAAGATAACAACAATTACCTTCAATTTCTGGAACTGTCTGACATAAAAAAATGGGCCAGGCTGCTGAAAATTGGGGCTGCAGTTAAGATTTTGTATCTCCCAAATCATGACATGTGTGTACAAACTGGACAAGGCTGTTGTGGATTGTTTTTTTCTTAGCAAAAACCTTTCTCAGTTCTTTGAGATTCATTTTCATTTGCCCGAGATCCGCATTTCAAAAACATGTGTCAAACAGGGAAATTCTGAGATTCAAAAATTAGGGCTCAGAGATGAATTTGATTCTCCCAATATATGACACCTGTAGGAAAATTGAGAGAGTTTATTGTTATTTGACGTGTTAGTAACAAAATCCTCCACCCGTTTCTCAAAATGATTCTCCAGTCGCTCAGAATCATCATATGAAAACAATGACTCAACATAGTAAAAAACACAGTATTTTTTGAAAACGCAGCGTCATATTCTTATCATGTGCCTCCAAAGCTTGCAAAGGAGAATGATTTGTATCCTATAATTATCATCCTTCATTAAACATTATTCCCACAGAATCTGGAAACCAAAAAATGCAATCTAGGTAGAAAGACGTTCATTCTGGACTCTTCTGCGATTTCGGTGGCCAAACAGTCCTGTGTTTATTCTTTTAGCCACCAAAAATGAGAGATTTTGGTGGCTTGTAACACTTGAATCTTACCATTAAGCCACCGAAAGCTAAAAATTAGCTTTTGGTAGATTCTGAGGTACAAGTTTATTTATTTATATGAATAATATGTTTTAATGCATGTCCATGAGACTTTATAACTTAAGATTTATAAATAAATCTTTAACCTCATAATCATCTTATCATGTGATGTCAAAATAATTTTAAAACTATTTTTGATCACTAACATACTCTATCTTACATCCCCTGAACAACATGCTTTTCAAGGTGTACATAATTTGCCTTCAGCTGACCTACATACATACATGATTGTCTCTATTTTGAATCATGTACATGTGTAGAAAACCCATACGGGAAAGTCTGTGTAGTGCACCCCTTTCATGTGGCTTCAATCCTCTAAAACCCACCTACAACTGCCTCATCTCTCTCTTCACATTGACTTGTATGATATCTAGATGGAATTCCTTCTCCACCTATCCAAGATCTTGAATCACGGTCCTTCATGATCCAACCCTCTCTGCATAAAATCTTGGATGAAATATCTTCACCCAACCAACAAGATCTCCTCACTCTCACACTAAAAAAAATCCTTCTTTTCTATCCTCAACCTTGGTCTCTCACCAAAGTGACTTCCTCTCAAAGTCTCTCACAAGTGTATCTCACACAAATCCCAACTTTGTCAACTCCCTCAACACAAGTCCCGACTGTGTCGACTTCCTCAACACAAGTGTCTTCCTCCTTCTCCTAGCCTTGCTTTTATAATCATGAGTTACAATCTATTTCTAATTATTTTCCAAAGTGATCTATGACTAAGATTGCTTCCCACACTCACTTGAGATTTAGATTACATGTTGCATGCTAAGCATGTTCCTTAAATAACTCAATTAATTAATAAAAACACTTTTACTTTAATTAATTGATTTTAACTAAAGTAATCTCACACTAGGATTTCGATGACTTCCACATGCTAGAGACAAGCCAATGCAGAAGTACATGTCTGATGCTACCACTAAAATCAATAGAGTGGACCCACCAATCAGTGGCGTGGAGCTGCTGACCAAAACAACTATCATGGATTGAACCACATTATTTGTTTGGTTAGAGATACTAGGAGGAAGTATTGTTCCTGATACAATTGTCGATGTGGGGGTTGTAGGGACCCCCAACCTAGACACTTATGAAGTGCCTTCCATTATTTACCACTGAAGAGGGAGACTATCAACGTAGTCTAACCTAGGAGTCAAAATTCACCAAATAATTGGATTGTCGGGTCCAATTAATGGAGGCTTAAATAGATAAATGAAATATTTGGCTTGAAGGTCTAATATACGAGTAACCTCTGGTGTAGAACGTTTTGTTTCTATTTCCTAAATTTATACAAAATCTATAGGACTAACCAATACAAAAGTTTCAGTTAGATCAATTCGACGACCCTGAGGAGGAGGCGAATAATTTACAGGAAATTCTTCAGGAGGAAGACCTTGAAACTTCGCGGTCGACGTGACCGTTGAACAACTAGTTTAAATCAAAGATTCAAGGATTTTTACAACACACCCACCTAATTCCTCTACGCATAGAGAGCACACCACTAAAAGAGAAAAATCCCTAAAAGATACAAACCAAGTAAACAACTTTTCCAATATTCCAACTCAAGTGGATTAGGTCCCGATATTGCACCGGCAACAAAGTGAGGTGATGACCTTTTAGAAAAAGGTGTGGCTTGATTAAGTCCCCCAAATTGATGAACAAAGGAATGAGAAACAATTACCCCAACCTCCGCTAACCAACCTTATCTGGTGCAAGTACCCACTCTTCATGGGGCACCCTCCAGTAGTACTGGAAAGTGTGATATGAAGTATGTCTCAGGTACCACGGGAAACCCCTCACAGTCACCTCTATGATACCTAAGAATATAAACTAGGGATACCAACTCACAGTCAATGTTAGGGGGGTAAAGTCGACAATCAAGATCGAACATACGGGCAGGGGAGAAAATCCCAAATCTTCAAAAGCACCACCTCTCATGGAGGTAAGGGAACTAACAAAAGCCCCAAATACAATCTCTCCACTATGATTAGTTAAGATTTGGAGGGGTTATATCCTCGGCTTGCCTTCATGCAACCTTGTGTTTAACTCTTGGGTTAGAGGATCTTCCCAACTATACTTATATGAAAATTGGATTTGACTCTCCCTATCATAGACTCATATGCTTGCTTTGGGTTGGCCCTGGAGAATTTACTCTCCACCCTAATCCAAGGCCCTAGCCTAAGCTATTGGTGAACCCTAGAAAAAGGTTACTAATTGTTTTTATTTATTAGCGTTTGTTTTAATGGTTGTTTCTTAAATCACAAAGGAATGGATGTGAAAATCAATGATGTGTATTAATGCTTGCAGAAACAAAAGCAATTACACTTTAAGAATATTGTTGATATAAAACAGGTTAAATTAAAAGAGGTGTAATATACGAAAATTAATGCACTTATTTTTCAAAGAAACGTATCCTTTTCAATGTAATGCAAATGAAAATCTTCCACATTTCATGCAATGCACGATTCGATTGAAATCCACAATAGCTTATCCAATGCACTAAATTGATGAAAAATGCAACTTTTTCGCTTTTCACTCTATATGATAAAGATGCACCCTATAAACTAACCCTAAATGAAAACTGAAATGTTTTTTGTTTTTTCTGAAAATTATAAGAGATAATTCCGAAAGAAAACATTCATACAATGAAAATTTTCTTTTTAAATGCAAGTGCAAAGGGAAAGGAAGAGAGTTCACAAGCGTATGCTCTCAAACTTCCATTTATATGAGTAAATCAAGAAAACAAGAAGGTAAAAGGAAAGACAGATTGAAAAAGATGACTAAACACCCTATAAAGAACTGTGAGAACAGATCAAAGTGCATTATACACCCGATGAATCTTTCTAAAACCCTAAAACCATCAAAAGCCAAAAAGAAACTTTGACAAAACAAGAAAATTGAAAAAATATTTTTGGTCTTTTTTTACAATCTTGAAACAAAAGAAACAATTTCTGAAACCAAAAATCAAACCCTAAAGACTCATAGGATCCAAGAAGATCCTATAGTACCACAACCCAACTTCCAGTGATTCGAACAGATCAGAAAACTCAAACCCAAAACATGTATGTGATTGTCTAAGCGACGAGTAGAGTATGTATGTGACTGTGTTCAAGAAAAGTAGTGTATGTATGTGACTGTACTAAAAGAAAAGTCCATACACCCAGGAAAAAGCTCTCAAACTTGAGAAAAATGGGGTTTGGAAGACTTAGGAAGGATTGCAAAATTAAGATAATGCTAGATAATGGCCAAAGACAAAAAAAAAAATCTCCAAAAGAAATTCAAACCACAAGTACCCCTAACTACTAAAAAAGGGAGTCTCCCTAGTGGAGTCACTAATTCTATTACGGAAAAAAATGTCCTATGGCTATGGGTCAATGTCACAACAAAGAAATACCCTAAAAAACCACTCTCAAACTCAAATCAAGTAGTCAATTAAAAATAGCAACTTTGCAATAGCTAACTTTTGAGGGAAAGAGAAGAGAACAAACCTGGATATCGACGTTTGATGTCGATCCCGCGTGAAGACTTTCACTCCAACACTCTTCCAAAACAATCCTTTGAAATCTCCTACACACAAAGAGACAAGTAAATGAAAATAGGTAGTTATGTGATAACTAACTAAAACATGATCATTACAAATTTCATAATAGATTCAAATTCTAAGATGTAAAATACATTAGAAACATGAATCAACATATGAAATTGGACGAGAACGAGAGATATTTTATTATGAACAACATAAAGTTGGTTACAACCTGTAACCACTATGGAACGGTCCTGAAACTGAGCTCCAAGTTCCTCCACCCAAGGCCAGAGATGATAAACAATACCTCCAATACTTTGTGCTCAAACAGGTCCAAGGAAGGCAAAGTCTTTCTTCCTGACAAGATAGGGAGAGCACAACTTTTGAAAACAAGGGTTTCTAGATGGGAAGGAAAATTTCATATGGAAGGGGAAAAGGGGACTTGCAGGACTATAATGAAAATTCCAGCATAAGGATGCATTTATCTGTTCTGTTTTTTCTCCACCCCAAGGCTCTAATTTATACTCCTTTTTGAAAGTTGGAGTAGTTATGGACGTGCTACAAGAGGTCATGAAACTGAGGAACCCATCAACTCTACATGAAATGTCGGTATTTATTATTTTATTGATCCAAATTAACATGTACGCAAGTTTCTAACAAGGTATGGGTATACATATGCGAGATGCTTTAAGGAGAGTAACATACATCAAGCTAGATGGAGTTTTTTTAAGTATTTTTAGGGAGGAAAAGGTGGATTTTGGTCCTGCAAGCAGGGAAAGGGATGTAATTGAGGCCCATGAGTCATCATAATCATATGTAGTCTCAAATGACTCTATAACAGGTATGTCACAATCTATTGTCATAGACAGTGATCCCACTTTCACTATCAACTTCTAGCAATAATTGTTTAGGCTCTAGGGCACTCAATTGCAACTTATCACAACCTATCACCCTCAAACTGATGGTCAAACTAAAATTGTCGATAAGTGTTTGGAATCATATTTTAGGTTCTTTACTTCTTAATGATATTCCCAATGGGTTCAATGGTTACCCCTAGCAGAATGGTGGTATAATACAACTGATCATGGTGCCACTCACATGACTCCCTTTGAGGCGGTCCATGGCCAAAAATCCCCATTAGTATTATATTACTTACTAGGTGTCTCCAAGGTACAAGAGGCCAAAAAATCCCTTACATCTCGAGCTGACGTTATCTGCACTCTGAAAGCTAATCTAGTCATGGATCAAAATCATATGAAGCAACAAGTTGGTCAGCATAATTTTGACTATCATTTGAAGAAGGGGATCAAGTGTTCCCATGTCTATATCCATATAAACAAATCTCCCTCAAATAATACCACCACCAAAAGATTGCTCCAAATTTTTATGGCCCCTATAAGATCCTCCATGGTATTGGGCTAGTGACTTACAAAATTAGAACTTCCAAGCCACTCTAAGATCCATCCCATCTTTCATGTCTCCTGCTTAAAGAAAGTGGTTGGATCCAATTTTTTTGTTCAAATTAGTCTTCCTAAATTGGATGAAGAAGGTTCCATTTGGTTCCATTTGGAGGCCCTCCTTCACAAACGAGAGCATTGTCTCTACCTTTTCACTACCTAGGAAATTTTAATACAATGGAAGGATACACAACTAAAGGATGCTACATGGGAACCGATAGACATTCTACAACACTTCCCACACCTCCAACCTTGAGGAAAAGGCTTGTTTTTAAGGGGGAGGCCACATTAGGGTCCTAATCTCCCTAACTCCCTAAGTAGATATATTACTATGTATTTCTATGTATGGAGGCCATCACTAGTAAATATCGTTCATGTAGTAGTGTGAACGCAATTATTGTAAGAAGGCTTACTAGAAGGTTTTGCCTACTAGAAAGTTCATTTTCTAGAATGTTCTTATGGGATAGAAAGTACTATATAAAGATGTATGTAGAGACCATACTAATTTAAATCCAAAATTTAATACAATTAACATATATTTCCCTTCACATACGTAAATTATTCATTCACATCCTACAAGCATAAATATTCTGCAGAAATTCAAATCTATCTACAGCATGAAAATAACTTAACAGAATAAAATTTAATTTACCTCTTCCTGATGCTAATTTCTCCGTTGACCCAGTTGTCCATCCTGCTGCTTTGCTGTTGCCTGATGCACTGACCAACTCTGCCCAAATTGACTAACCTCCTAGCCAGCTAGGAGCAGCTTGTCTGGCTCCCTAGCTCCAAGAAACCGAAAGGAATCTTGGCCCCCGTGCCCAAAACCCCTAGCAAACCGGTGCCCGCTACAATGATTCTCAAAAACCCCAAAAATCAAACTCCCAACACCAGAAAAATAAGCCAGCCAGACATACAGTCTTCTCCCCCTCCAATAATTCTTCCTCCTCCAAGAAAAATAATCCCCCCATTCCCGTTGGACTCTTCCCCATCATATCTTCCCCTTTCACTAACTCTCTTCCCCCTCATTAATTTTCTTATCCCTCCTTTATTACCTTATCCCTTTATTCATTATCTTATCCCCATATTTATTATCTTATCCCTTCCATTAATGTTTCTTATCCCCTTATTTAATGTTTCTCTCC
>ML778539.1:920645-937345 GCA_009831015.1 Picea engelmannii | reverse complement strand
AAGTTAAGGTATCTCATGGTACAAAGGAAAAGAAACATGGTTCACACATTAATAACAATTAACCGACATTATTAGTAAGTAAGTCAAGAAAACTCATACATACTAGTGTGCATGTACAAGAAATGCATGTGTAGCTAGTACATCCAAGTCTCGCGCATGTACTAATAATCAATAACTATCACCCTTTAGTAATTTATGTATGCATCCAATCCAATCAACAAGACTAGTCTTTTATAAAAGACAACAAACCAATCAATTGTTTGAAAAATCCTTTAATTACAATTATCCGGTTCAACAATTTTATTTAGACAACTGTGGTTTATTTACGTAATTATGAATATTCATATATACACATTTTTTTTTTAGAAGGGAAAACATTAAATTTCACCATCAGACAAATCTCCATACTTTCTCAACTATCTCTACTCATCCTTCCTCACTAACTTACTTCCATATCCATTCCTATCCTTCCTCTGCTGGACTATCTTGGAGCATCAACTATATTGACCTAACTCCAAATAGAACCCACAAGCGGAAGTGTCACTATCTCGACCAAGTGTCCCCAGCAGGCAATTGACAGACATCACATGTCTTGGGGAGCATGAGATAACAACGTCCTCCCATGACTTCAGGTTTTAGAGGATACACGGTGGGAAATGCCTCCACCCCTCCTAATCATAACTAGGGTCCACACCCTACAATGGAATATATAGTGGCACCGTGTTGCTGGGATTTTTGTCATCATTTATTCGGTTTTGGGCAGTCTCCACACCTGAAATCCTGCACTTGTCCACATATCATAGAAATGCATCCAAACCAATATAACTTCACATACAATATTTGTACCATAATGTTTCTCAGCTAGTGGTCATGATATCCACTTTCATCATCATTACGTTGGCTATTTCATAGCCCAAAACCTACAGATTAGTCTGTAACACAAACTCATACATTTCTATGCATTATCATTATGTAATTGCATACAATCATCATTTCTATTTGGTATCCTTGTACCAATAACTTAACATCAAAGTTTTCCAGTTAGAAATAGATCTCATAATATCCCATAATTCAATTTCGACACCCATTCATAAGATTATCATTTACCAAAATAGATTTCATCATATCCAACATCATTCTAATAGCATTTAAACATTCATTAAATTCACATTCACATAGCAAATCGCATTATATACATCATCATCAATAACATTTAAACATTCATAAAAGTTCATACATTTTAAAGTTTAAGTGTATCACTTAATAGTTTCACTGTGACTGGAAAATAAATTATATAGGCCTCAAGTAATACTGGCTGTCTAAGTCAAAATGTGGTGTTACACACACCCCACCATCGAGAAACATATTCTCGATGTGGTCAAAAAAGTGAGGTATAGTCTCGTCGTAATGCCTTGAAATCTTCCCAAGTAGCAAATCCTGGACTATACTTGTCCCATTGGACCTTAACTTGGTCTACCAGACGGTTCCTGAGCTGTCGGACTCTATGGTCCAATATGCGTAATGGTTCTACCGTGAGGGTTCCCACATCTGATACCTAC
Organism: Picea engelmannii; assembly: GCA_009831015.1. Taxonomy (NCBI): domain Eukaryota; kingdom Viridiplantae; phylum Streptophyta; class Pinopsida; order Pinales; family Pinaceae; genus Picea; species Picea engelmannii. The sequence goes on along the minus strand of ML778539.1, from coordinate 935,786 downwards.
AATTCCTTCCAATTTAGTTTATGGGATTCATTAGCAACATAATGACGTAAAACAGATACATGAAATACATTATGAGTTTTATGCAAGTGGGGTGGCAGTACGAGACGATAGGCAACAGGTCCAATTTTCTCTTGGATTCTGAACGGTCCTATAAATTGAGATGACAACTTTGCCCGCTTCCCGAACCGTATGGTACTCTTATTAGGCCTGATACGAATGAAAACCTGGTCTCCCACCTCATAACTTCGGTCGATCCTGTTTGCATCTGCATAACTTTTCTACCTATCATGTGCTTCGTTTAGTCTCTGCCTAATCTGAATCACCTATTCCTCCATCTCTTAAATCAATTATGGCCCAACTGTTACTTGGTCTTCTAGTTTATCCCAACTCAATGGCATTCTACATGGCCTTCCATACAGAGCTTCGTAGGGTGGCATTCCAATGGAGCTATGAAAATTGTTATTGTAGGCAAACTCTACCAAAGGTAGGTACTTCTCCCACTGGGCTTGATTATCCATGACATACATCCTATGCATGTCTCCCATGACTTGATTTACTCTCTCAGTTTTCCCATCTGTTTCAGGATGACAAGTTGTGCTTAAGTTCAACTGAGTGCCCAACGCTGACTGCAAACTTGTCCAAAACCTAGAAGTGAATCTGGAGTCCCTATCTGAAATGATCTTCTTAGGTATCCCATGCAAACGGATAACCTCACTTACAAACACACGGGTCACATCAGTGACATCGTAAGTGTCTTTAACCGGAATAAAATGAGCACTCTTGGTTAACTTATATACTATCACAAGAATGGCATTGTGTCTATGAGATCTGAGTGGCAACCCCACAACAAAATCCATATAAATGACTTCCCATTTGGACATAGGAACATCATGTGGTTGTAAGAGGCTTGTCGGTTATGGTGGTCGGATTTCACTTGTTGACACTCTAGGCACTTAGCGACGAAATGGACTACATCGCGCTTCATGCCTACCCAGAAGAAGAGCTTCCTCATGTCTGCATACATCTTCTTCACACCCAGATGTGCACAATAAAGTGCTCTATGGGATTCCTTTAGTATGATGCTTCAAATATCCCCATTTTCAGGGATGTACATCCTTCCTTGATATCTCAATAGTCCGTCTGCTTCCACACTATATCCTTCATACTTTGGATCAAACTACCTCCCACTCTGGAGATTTGAAGTAACCTTTAAATACCAACTGTCTCCTTGGAGTTGTGTCAACACAAGTTCCCTCAGATTTACTTTTAAGGGTATCAAGGAGAAGATATGTGGTCTCCTACTCAAGGCATCTGCGACCACATTTTCCTTTCCCTTGATGTACAAAATACCAAAATCGTACTTACTCATAAACTCACTCCATCATCTTTTCCTAGCATTCAGATTCCTTTGAGTGAAGAGATGTTTTAAACTTTGATGGTTCGTTTTGAGCTCAAAGTTTTGCCCAACAAGATAGTGCCTCCAAAGTTTCAGATCTAGCATTACAGCTTCCAACTCTAAATCATGAGTCGCGTATAACTCTTCATGTTTCTTCAACTTCCTTGACTAATAAGCTATCACTCCTCCATCCTACATTAGCATAGCCCCCAACCCTTGCTTCGAGGCATCCATGCAGAATGTGAAGCCCTTTTCCACATCCGGCACTCGTAGAATTGGTGCACTAGTTAGTAACCTCTTAAGCTCAATGAATACACTATCACATTCTTCTGTCCATTCATACCTGACCCCCTTGCGTTGCAAAGTGGTGATGGGTTTCACTATTTTGAATAATCCTTCCACAAATCTCCTATAATAACCTGCTAGCCCCATGAAGCTTCTCACCTCATGGGCATTTTTCGACACTGGCCACTCCATAATGGCCTTTACCTTTTCTGGGTCCTCAGAGATTCCTTTGACGGAAATGATATGACCTAAATAATGAATTTCTTTCTGGAAGAAGGAACACTTTGACAAGTTACAACTTCCCATACAATTTGTTCCCCCTGAGGTAGGACAATACTACTCGTAAGTGTTCCTCATGTTCTCTTTCGTTCTTGGAATAGATGAGGATGTCATCTAGGAAGACTTATACAAAATGATCTAAGTACTTCCGAAATATGTCGTTCATGAGGCTCATGAATACTGTTGGCACATTGGTCAATCCGAAAGGTACTACGACAAACTCATAATGTCCAAACCGAGTTCGAAAGGTAATTTTTGGGATATCGCCTTCCTTAATCCTTAACTAATGATACCTTGATCGCAAATCGATCTTTGAGAATACCACTGCTCATTTCATCTGATCAAAGAGGTCATCTATTCGTGGCATCGGGTACCTATTTTTCACTGTAGCACGGTTCAAGTCCCTGTAGTCTATACATAGTCGTAAGGATCCATCCTTCTTCTTTACAAAAATTACCGGTGCACCCCAAGGTGAAACATTGGGCCTTATTAGCCCTAAGTCCAGTAACTCTTTCAACTGCATTTGCAACTCACAAAGTCCTGGTGTTGTCATCCGATACAGAGTTTTGGAAATTGGTTCTGCACCAGGTTTTAGCTCAATAGTAAAATCAAGCTCCCTCTCAGTTGGTAACCCTGGTAACTCATTAGGAAAAACATCCTTAAATTTTGACAATACCAAGTACTGATCCAATGAGGGTCCCTTCCTTTCGTTCACTTCTTCCACTACATATAGTCGACACCCTTGCCTCAAGCATCACTTAAATTTCATAGTTGAGATAAAGCGTAATGACACATTTCTCCATACACCCTAGATCTCTATTGGTCTTCTCTCATCGTCGACACAAAGCACCCTCTTTGTGAAACAATCTACCAAGGATCGGTGAGCTGGTAACCAATCCATTCCAATGATTAGATCATACACCCCAAGAGTAGTGACGTATACCTTCAACCTGGTAGTACACACTCCCAAGTCTACTATACAATTATCAACACTAGGTCCTACTGCTTGTTTTTCCCCCGAAGCCATCTCAACTTGTTTAAATTCATTGTGCTCATAGGCTACCAACCCACTCTTTTCTAATGCAGATGGTGAAATGAAACTATCTATAGCACCAGAATCAAATAAAATCTTAATGTTGATATGATTTAGCATACCTGAATACTCCACCACCATGGATTGATGTTTGGCCTGGCGATTATTAACCACTGCATAAATCTGGTGGCTGCTACATGCTCTTCCCATCGGGGCCTTCCCTTCTCTATGCATGAATCTTGATTGTAACTCTGGGTAGTCACGCTAGTAATGGGGTCCTCCGCACCCCCAATAGGTAACACGAGATTGAACCTACACACTGTTATGTGATTGTCTCTGAAATGAGTTCCTTCCCCTAGAACCCCTGCCCCTACCAGTTGTTCCCTGAGATGGTCGTGGACATGTCTGCATCATTGGTGAAGAAAGAGATGTTGCACTCGCTGCCATTGAAATCCCTGCGGTTATTTTCCTTAAAGTGACTCTGTTACCATATGGAGGTGGCCTTGAGCTCCCTCCCCTGGGAAATTTCCTAGGGGCCTTCCCGACGAATCCAGGATGATGCGGAAAGGTTGACCTCATACCTCCATTCAAGTTCATGTGTTCTTCCGCGTAACGTGCATTTTCCACTACTTCTGCTACTAAAGATGGTTTCCACATCTGCACCATAGCTCTGATCTTAGGGTTTAGCCCATAGACGAAGCGTTCTACCTGTCATTGGTCATTATCCATATACGAAACATATTTGACCAATTCCATAAATCTGATCTCATATTCTTCTACAGTTCTATTTCCCTGTACTAAGCCATGAAACGCCCCTACTTGTTGTTCCTCATAATAAGCTGGTAGATATTTTCTTCGGAAACTCTCCTTGAAAAGTTCCCAAGATACTATGTCCGAGTTAAGATGTAGTTTTCTTTCCAGGTTACCCCAATAGTTCAAGGTGTTGTCTCTTAACTGAAAAATTGTGATCTTCACCTTTGATTTGGATGCATAGTCCCTTAAGGAAAAACACATTCTCATTCCTTCCAACCATGCTTCCGTGCATTCACTGGCACGACCCCTGGCAAACTCCAAAAGTTTGATCTTTTTCAATTCTCGAGTGATGTCTTCAGGTGGAGGTCCTCCCCCTAAATCCCTTGACGCTTCTGGATTACCCGTTCCAGATGGTGGGAGTTCCACTTCAGTCCCTGCTGGTTGTCACCCCTTTAAAGTCTCATTTATGGCCTCCAACGAGCATAGTATGAGAGCTAGTTTGGGTGATGGTGGTGGCGATGCTGGCGGTGTTGGTGGTGCCTGCGACAATGCTCCCCTACCTCGATTCCCTCGAGTCCTGACCATCCTGTATGCTTTAACCTGCATCAACCAAAGTTGTCAAGGTGAGTTCAAGGATGTTTCAAATTGGTGTTACTTCAAACTAGAAACAAGGTTAGGCGTAAGTTTTTCTTTACTTGTATGTAAACAAACATTACTCTCTTTAGGGGATTGACTAGGTTAGGGTTAAAGCGCCTAAGCTTGATTTCTTCGCCTAAGAAAAATATTGACTCCCTTTCCTTGTAGCTATGCTAGCCTTGCACCATACTCGCCAATTCCTCTAGCTTACTTTTCTAGTGTGTATGTCGCCTCCTTCCTTCTTGTCCTAGTCTAAGTCCTTTAAAATTTTTGCTTATAACTAAATATCCTCCGATGCTTGACTTGTGAGCTTTCCTTGGCGCATTGTACATATGCGTTGAATTGCGTGTCTCGATGGCTACAGGTGCGAGTCTTTAAGGATTGTAGAGTGGATTTCAAGCATTGGAGCTTAGCGCTTGACTTCGACTGGTGGAATGGAATGAAAGGGCTCGACGATCAGCTCGATGAATTGTGTGTAAGGTCTCGTGAGCCTGACGCTTGGATAATTGGAGTTTATACTTTGGAATACACTCTTTTACCATTAATCTATTTAAGTATAAGAATTTATTTGTAAAGACTCATGAGGGCGCATTGGCATTAGTGCTCTTCTTAAGGTGCTTCGCTTGGTGGGGGGTCTTGGGTTCAAAACCCATGGACCTCTAAAATTTATACTTAACCCTATATTATTAAATTTAAAAATCATATATCACTAATCTTTTACTTTAATTTAATTTATATCTATATTTAATCTTATCTTTTTATTTAATTAAATTAAAGTAATTAAATTATTTACTTACCTTAAATTAAATTATTAAGTAATGAGTTTTAATTTAATTTAAATAATTTAAATTTACACAAGTGTATTAATACTTTTAAATAAATTATTAAAACTAAAATTAATATTACAAAAAAAAATAATAATATAATTATTCAAAAAAAAGTATTACTTTCAGTTCGGTGAGAGTTTAATGTGCTTCGAGGCATTTGCTGGTAGCCTTTAAGGTCGGGCTTCTGGCATGAGGCCGACATGCCCAGCCTCCAGCTCTTAGTACCAAAAACCTAAGTTATTCCTTAACCCTAACGCTCCTTCACTTCCGCCTCTTTCCTCTGCTGCCTCTCCACTCTCCTCTTGGCGCTGGTACTGGTCTGGTCTGGTCATGGCTTTGTGCTATGTGTTGGTGTAGGTGCGAGAAGGGGCCGAGAGTTCAAGTCAAGGGTTTAATAGTATGACGACGGGTGTTTGGTTGTTGTTTTTTTTTTTATACTCAAAAAAAAAAAAAGTTTCTTGTGTGTGCAACATGCTCTTGGGCTATGGTTGGGAGCTGGTGTGCTAGACGGCTTTGAATTTCATGTACCCCTTTTGGGTCCTCTTTGTGAGCTTCTTGTCCAACTCGTTCTTCCTGGGAATTGGTTTGGTGCTTCACGCTTGTGCGCTTAGTCTCAGCTGACTTGTGTTCTTTTACGTGTGCTTCACCTAGTGCATATTCTCGCGAGCTTGGCGATGTGTAGTGCTTGACCTTTGGCTCCTTATGGGCTTCCTCCATGGAACATTTTGTGAGGGTGCTACTTTGATTCTTGATTATGTATGCTTGGCGCATGGTTTGAGCATCGACTTGTGTTGCCTATGGTTGCTAACCCATGTTGTGTATGGCAGGTGTGCAGGTTCGGTGGTTGTGGATTTGGAGTTTGAGCTGGTGCAGCGCAAGGAACAGTTCCCTCATGGCTCCTCTTCCATGGCTTAGCGCACATATATTCCACCTGTGGACTCTTGCCGACTCTCCTCTTGACACCTAGTGTAGGTGTTGTTGATAGTTTATTTAATAACTGCGGCTCAGGGATTGATGCTCTTGGTTAACTGTGGTGTAAGGTGGCTCGCCGTGGATGAATTAAAAGTGGGGGCCGATGATTCGTTGATGGTGGCTCTTGGTCTCTGGTGCTGACACTGCTTGGGCTTTGATGCATTAGCTGTTGTTTTGGGAGTTAGCACTGGGCTCTGTGTGGTTTGTGACTTCTTTTTTTTTATATATATGTACGCGTTTATTGAAATTTATTCCATCAAATGATCTCACTGTGCCATGGTCGCATGAAAGTCTACCCAATCAGTCGATTTTCGAAGGTCTACTACAGGGCAATTGTTTTTTTTTTTGAACTATATTTCAATAAACACATAAATTAAGTTATACCCCACCCATAAAATCTATTCTTACAAGCTCCTGTTCCCACTGCTGATATGCTCTATTTCAAATTAGTAATCGGGATACTCCTCTTAGATAAGAGATAGCATAGTGCTAATACAACGCCTCTCCCGGGTTCCTCCTCCCCGTTGATTAGCACTTGGTCACTTTTGCAGGGGTAGGACGTACTGCCCAAGCAAAGTCTCGGTATGGGAGCTCTAGAAATTTACTGCCAATGCAGTGCACATGCATCCATTACGTTTCCTTGCCTTCTCAAGGTCTGTTCTTTGCCCAATAATTTTATAACTTATTTATTTCAATTTCTATATATATGTATATTTATATATTTATTTTATTTTATTTTACTCCATTCTTTTATTTTATTTTATTTTACTAATTTATGTTTACACGCATATGATGGGAAAGGCACATGCAGCCTTACTCATTTTTTCCCAGATCTTGGTGGCTTGGTTGTTAGTGCAATGGGTAGCCTGCCTTGTGGGCTTCTCCATGGTGCCTTAGCGCTTGGTCTTCGACGCTAGGCTTTGGTTCTTGGCTCGAAGCTTGTGTTGTGTGGTAGGTTTTTGGCTCGATACATGAAGTATCTCTTGGTGTTGAGCTCAGACTTGGAGATCAACCCTTGCATAATTGTAGATTGGCCTTCGAGCCAATTTTTTTTTTTATTTCTTTAATTAATTTCTTTTATTTATTATTTCACTTGAAATGTTTATTTATAAACCTGTTTAGAAATTCCTGGCAAACTATATATATATATATATATTCCTTTACATAGGTTTGTTTATTCAAAACAAGTGTTTAAATTTATTTAATACTTCAATTAGTATATTATTATGCCTTTTACATTTTTAATGTGCAATAGATCTGTGTTAAAAAAAATTGTGTTTGACTTGCAGGTTAGGTGGAGCTGGAGCTTGGCCCTCGGGCCCAAATTTACATTTACACTTACATATATATTATTTAGGGATTGTTTAGGATTTCAGGGCAAAGGGTTTCAATATATCCAATTAGGGTTTATTTAAATTTCTGGGTTAGTGTTGAATAGTTCCTTATTCTAAACTTTCCTTCTTACAAGCGAGTAGGTGGGTAGGTCCTTAAGGCTCCAGTGCTTCAAACTGAAGCTCTGATACCATGTGTAGAGACCATACTAAATTAAATCCAAAATTTAATGCAATTAACATATGTTTCCCTTCACGTCTCTGAGGAGTAGGACAGTCGGTGACAGAGTGTGTTGTTAAGCCACTCTATGTTGAAAAGTCACCGGTTCGAAACCTACAGGGACAAAAAATCCAACCATGTTAAGGGTTGGTGTGGCTCAGGTCGGGTGCGATCCCCGGGTGATTTTGACGGCTTAGATGCCCCTGAGTCGCGGTTTCTCAAGCCACAGGTTAATCCCGATGCCAACAGGTTCGGCCACATTAACAAACAAAAAAAAAACATATATTTCCCTTCACATACGTAAATTATTCATTCACATCCTATAAGCATAAATATTCTGCAGAAATTCAAATCTATCTACAACATGAAAATAACTTAACAGAATAAAATTTAATTTACCTCTTCCTGATGCTAATTTCTCTGTTGACCCAGTTGTCCAGCCTGCTTCTTTGTTTCTTCCTGGTGCACTGACCAACTCTGCCCAAACCGACTAACCTCCCAGCCATCTAGGAGCAGCCTATCTGGCTCCCTAGCTCCAGGAAACCGAAAGGAATCCTGGCCCCCATGCCCAAAAGCCCCAGCAACCCGGTGCCCCCTGCAATGATTCTCAAAAACCCCAAAAATCAAACTCCCAACACCAGAAAAATAAGCCAGCCAGACATACAGTCTTCTCTCCCTCCAATAATTCCTCCTCCTCCAAGAAAAATAATCCCCCCGTTCCCGTCGGACTCTTCCCCATCATATCTTCCCCTTTCACTGACTCTCTTCCCCCTCATTAATTTCCTTATCCCTCCTTTATTACCTTATCCCTTTATTTATTATCTTATCCCCATATTTATTATCTTATCCCCTCCATTAATGTTTCTTATCCCCTTATTTAATGTTCCTTCCCTCCCCGTATACATAAGTCTTTAATAAATTAAATTATTAACCCCTTTAATTCTTTACTCCCATAATTAATGAGTCAATTAATAATTAATTAATCATTGACATATATGAACAAGTAATTAATAATAATTAATTAGTTAATATTATTTAAGAAATAATTATTGTTTAGCTAACATTTTAGGACAGTCAGATTATCAGATTAATTATAATTAGTAATCCTATACATCTATTTAAGCAGGGTCGTTACAATTAGAAGCATTGTAAAAGGTGTCTTGGAAATCATTTGTAATCTAAGATTTTCTCTATTGGAGGTTTCCCCCTCAAAGAGGCAAGTGAACATCGCTTCCATATTAATAAAGGTATAATATTTTGGTTCATATTGTCAATTATGTTTCAATTATGTTTCTTTCAGCAATAGATCTGAGTAATATATGTAATTTCTATTCTAAATATTTATAATTGACACATTGCAAGATATTTTACAAACGAAATTAATTTAAATAGACATTAATAGGATATTTTATTATTTATTTTAGATTTCTTTATATCTTTTTTCCCCAAACAATATTTTTCTTATGGTTTGCCCTCATTTGACAATGTTGAAACTACATTCTACTTCTAATATTCCTCGTCTTTTTCTTTCTTTCTTTCTCTCTCTTTTTTTATTTTCGAAGGTGGAAAAACCTTATTATTTTTCTAAATACACAAGAAAGCTTGCAAACATTATTAGCAATAGATTCAATAGACTAGTGTAAAATATATGTTTTTGTTACAATGAAATAAATTGATACAATGGGGTTGATCCCCTTTTATGTCAATGAATAGGTAGGTAGTTGTGATACTTATATAACCTAACTACTTTATTTTACAATATCTTATTATTATTGTATTAGTCACTTATATGAAAGCAGATTTATTACAAATTATTGAAGCCATATACACTAACACCCTTCTTAAGGCTTATAGTACAATTAAAAACATCATCTAAAACATTTTTTGGATGCTTCCTTTTGACAAACACTACTTGAAACAAGTAGGGTTCCATCAAGTTGCCTCATAACCCTCATAAAGGTGTATCTCCCAAGTTGAATTCCCAAGTTCCTGGATTCTACCTCTCCGAACTCCCAAATAATGAATATTATGAATTATATTATTGGAAAACAATCCACATGCATGTCTTATAACCCCATTATTTAGAGATAATTCTTGGGATACACAAACTCTCAAACTATTGAGATATAATCCATGTTGAGCATCACCTACACGTTATCCCTTCTTTGTCCACGAAGAGTGGGTCTCTTAAACCATGAGAGCATCGTTTGTACTTATTGTCTTTTGTTCTGATTAGGCACATGGGTAATAGTTGCTCTGCTACATCAAATGCATTGATACAAGGTTGAACATAAATTATTCCCATGTAAATATCTCCATTTGTCTAGTCATCGGGGCACCTAGCTAGGGTGCTCATTTAGTTCTCTAGGAAGAAATTTTGGATACAAGGTTTATCCATGTTAATCTTACATTTGTTGAAAATAAACACATGAAACCCTAATTGTTGAAACAAACACAGTGTTGGAAGTAATCGTGCCAGAAATAGTGTAACCTCTAAAAATAAAATATCTATCTTCAAATGATTCTAGGATGAAAAAAAAGAAACCTATACATCTAGCCCCTCTTCTTTTGGGAATTAAATAACTCTTTATACCTCCATAGAATGCCTAAAAATTCAATCTTAAAAAATATACTTTGTTTATGTTGTTTTTCAATATATGTCTCCTTTGAACATATATATTTTTCAAACCTCTGAACACCTTCTATGTAACTATGTCTTAAAAAATCCTCATCTAGAGGAAGTCCATTGTTTTGTTTCTATAACCCTTCTTGATTAGGTTTATCATTTATACGCATTATCAACAAAATCTATAATAAAACCTAGAAAGCCATGTACATTTATACTAGAAAAAATGATATAACAAAGAAACAAATATCTCTGAATTTCCATATATTTGTGTGATTAGAGAGCGTATTTCTTGTGCTTCTTCCTTGTAGACATGCCACTGCTAAAAATGGGCATCTTTTCAATTCTACTGGGGTTTCTATGTCTAAATTGTGAAGCTTATTTCTATCCTCTTCAATTTGATATGATGGTTGCAACATGTACAATAGCTTATTTTCCATCGGCTCAAGGATCGATCCTTGATACAGATGGTGGTTCTCTTCGAAATGTGGCTCCTTTTTTATGACTAGAAATGGTTATCTTTAATTCAACTCTTTTCAATTAGTAGCTCCCCTTTAGCAATAGATGGAGACTCTATGTGATAGCAATGACTCTTTTTCTTGGCAATGGCAACTCTAATTACTTTCTATTCCTTCGATTTTTCTACAAAGTCTTTTACAAATATCAACTTCTTTTATTTTTATTTTTATTCTCATTTCAAAGTTTGTAATCGAAATTAAATAAAATATTGAACCATAAGAACCTTACAAGTTTTGATAAGATGTCATATGCGTTTTGAAAAGCTTGAGCATGAATGATAGAGTCAGTGTGAACACTTCACAGATTCATGGATTCTCAATTTTCCTGCTTTGATACCATGTTAATTTTCTAAATAGACAAAAAAAGTTGATCCCCTTTTATGTCAATGACTAGGTAGTTGTCCTACCCGTACAATTTAAATACTTCACTTTATAATAGTTAATTATTATTATATTAGTGACTTATATGAACATGACTTTATTACAAATTATTTAAGCCTCATACTCTAACAAACCTATCATAATTCAGGTGTCAACCGAGAGTGAGGGAAACTATCATTGACTGCTATATACAAATGTGCACTGACTCATTAATGTTATTCAAAGAAAATCACACTACTTAAAATGACTCTCTCGTATTTAGTAAAGGAGAAACTTTTACTCATGCCATACCCTATAAGTCTTGGGTCGTTAACCTATTTCTTTATGTCTAAAAAAGCTAAACTCTTAATCATTCCAATAATAATGAAAAAACTAATAATAATTCATAAAATATTCAATATTTGTACTAATTATAAAGTGGCCAATGCCATATCCACACAAGATAAATTTCTTCGCGCACATGAATCAAATAAACGGAGTTGAATTTAAGGTTATTTTGTAAATGATTTTGATATTCGATTCTTTAAAACTTGTGAGAAATCCACTTTCTATAAAAGTGCTAGGTAGAAAAATTAAAATTCAATGCTTTATGAAAAGTAATTTTTTTCAAAACAATAGAAAATAGTAATAAACAATGATTTAATTTTAAGTGATAGGTAGAAAAATTAAACTTCAATGCTTTATGAAAAGTTGTTTTTTCAAAACAATAGAAATTAGTAATAAACAATGATTTAATTTTAAGTGCACGGTAGAAAAATTAAAATTCAATGCTTTATGCTTTATGAAAAGTCATTTTTTTTCAAAACAATACGAAATAAACAATGATTTAATTTTAAGTGCTAGGTAGAAAAATTAAAATTCAATGTTTTATGAAAAGTCATATTTTTCAAAACAATAAAAAATAGTAATAAACAATGATTTAATTTGAAGTGCTAGGTAGAAAAAATAAAATTCAATGCTTTATGAAAAGTCATTTTTTTTTCAAAACAACATAAAATAGTAATAAACATTGATTTAATTTTAAGGTAGAAAATTCAATGCTTTATGAAAAGTCACTTTTTTCAAAACAATAGAAAATAGTAATAAAGAAAGATTTAATTTTTTCTTTCTGGATTGAAATGTTTATTTTAACGATAATATACCTTAAAATTTGATGACGTCAGGGTATGCTTACAATACCCGTCCACATGATATCTGTCAGAGGCGATGGATCTAGTAAAAGAGAAAGAACTTTTATCGGGTCCACGTGGATCTAGGGAAACAACGATTTATCGGGTCCACCATGATTTTAGGGATCCTATGCAGGGATCTGGGAAACAGCGCATCGTGGACGGTGGGAGCACGTCGGGCCACGCTGTCTGCAGTCGCCTGTCTCCCACATAAACTTCAACTTTTTCTCCGATCTATATCGTACGTGTCTAGCGAGTTCTTACGGAGGCCACGTGTCTTTTCCACCTGGAAGTGCGCCCGTCCTTTTATCCGGAGGTGGGTCCACGGAGCGGGATTAAGTTGGTGAGGGTATGAGCTGGAGCATGGACCGCGGCTTGAAAGCGACGGGCGGCGGCCATGGGTCCCACGAAGTGCCTTCTTTCCGGCGAGCCTTATGCATATGTCGGTGCCTGAAAATGGATGAATTTGCTATTTGTCTGGCTGTCTTTTCCGCGGGGAAGGCCAACGGGAGAGTATATAGATATCAAGTTGTCAATATTCGGAAACATTGTTGATTTCAAGTTTTAAATTTTCTATGTTTTGAATTTTTGAATTTAACTGGTGTATTTTTTTAAATAATTTTATTTGTTATTTGAAATTTGGTAAATTATTGGAATTATAGATTTGAGTTGTTGAATTTGTACAATTTAAGTATTTCAAAGGTTTTTTCAAGATGTTGAATCCGTTTATATATTCAAAAATATAATTTAAGTAACAAAAAAATTATAATTTCACTAACTATTATATAACTAGATTTTGATGATAATTAAAAAAATATAAAACATAAAATATTTAAACTAATAAATATATGTAATTATATATTTTTTAAAAATATATACATTTATTTGTTTTTTAAAACATAATCTTTAATCCTAAATATTCTTATTTTTCACACATGTAATAATATAAATTGTAAATTATAAATGGGAAACCACTTTCTCAAAACTAGGTTTACTAGAAACCACAACCTATAAATTATGTAAACATCTTATAAAATATACATAATAGTGTGGGGCTATGGTGGATATTAGATATTTCCATACCTTTAGTGTTACTTAGTTGTGTACTCCAAATTGAAGGACAACGTGTGGCTAATAAAGGACAATGTGTGGATGAACAAATCAATAGGAGCTCAACATTTAACACATGATGTATGATGTATTCCTAGTATTGGGAAGATTAAGCTTGAAGGCATTGTTAATGCACTTCTTACTGAAGTTGTATGAGTTGTATTGCACTGGATTAAGATTTTGATGTAGTTTCTTGAATTCTTTTTGGGATATGGAGAAAAATCTTGTCTGGGATTTAAAAGTTGTTTAATATGCATTAGTTATCATTATATTCATTATGTATGTTTTTTTTTTTTTTGGTGTATGTTGTAGAATGTTAATGAACTGGTAAAGAATATTTTGGATTTGTTTCATGAAACATGATACATGATGTATTAATAACTTTTTTCTATATTTAGGGATAAGCATTTATATTTAGAGGAATCAAGTAGGCTATAAAGATAGATATTTTAGGTTGAAATTCAATGTAGACTTCAAATAGGTTATGATGTATTGTATTGTATTGTGTTAAGTGTAATTATAGTTGTGTTTTATGAAAGCCAAAATTTCATTTTAACTATGGATGTTGGTGATTATGGTAAGGAGTCTCCATGATCTTGAAAACCAACTAAGAATCCTCAAGGATTTTTGCTCCAATATGAGTATGATTGTTAATACTGATAAGACTAAGGTCATGATTATTAAATCCAATAAGATCTCTTATGATACCTTTGTTTATGAAAACAACAACTTGGAGGAAGTGACTTCATACAAATATCTTGGAATTGATATTCACCACAAACTCAATTGGAATTATAGCATAGAGAAAAGGATTATTGGGGGATGGAAAGCTTATTATGGGCTTGAAAACAATTGTAAATCAATTGATCTTTGGAGTTGGGATAAGAAGAAACTCCTCTTTGAGACTCTTGTTACACCTATTATTCTTTATGGATGTGAAGTCTGGGGTTGTAGTATCTCTCGTGAATCCTGGAGAAAGATAGAGCAAATACAAAAGAATTTTATAACCTATAATCTCAAAATTAAAGGAAATACGCCCTATCCCATCCTCATTGTAGAAACAAGTCTCTCCCCCATTGAGAGCATGGCTATGACTAGATACCTAATGTATAAGAACAACTTAAACAACATGGAAGACAAGAGGCTACCTAAAATTGCTTCAAAATCAAGTCATAGCCACCATCGACTCAAGCGAGGATGGCATAAAGACACCCGGTCTTGGCTAAACTATTGGGGAATCATGGAAGAAACCATTTTGCAGAATAAAGATACTATTAAAAAAAACGTCAAATCAAAATTTAAGGAAAAAATGTGGTGTGATAAAGAGTCAGAGGAAAAAAGAAAATTAAGGTATTATAAAGATGTAATCAACCCTAATCTAGAATATCAAAATTATCTATCTGTTTTGCCATGTGTAAAGAAAAAAATAAGCATTGCTAAGATAAGAACAAATTCTCACGACCTCCATAGTGAAACTGGGCGTTGGTCAATTCCTAAAATGCCATGGGATGAAAGAGTGTGTCACCTTTGTGACACTAAGAAGGTTGAAGATGAAAAACACTTTCTCTTAGATTGTCCAGCCTATACCCATATTAGATCTCATTT
>ML778539.1:893944-916549 GCA_009831015.1 Picea engelmannii | reverse complement strand
CTTTTTCTCAACTTTGGATCTACATTGTTTCTTGTAGTGCCCTTCTTTTCCACACCTCCAACATACCCTTCCAAACTTTCCAGGAGATTTAGATCTACCCTTAGACTTAGATCTCCCACTTGAGAAATTAGATTTATTTCTTTTCTGGGAATGTCCTCTTGCAAATAATGTGTCTGTGCTATGTCCTTCCATATTCTTTCATCTCATATCCTTCGACAACAAGGACGAGACCACTTCTTCAAACTTCAAAGAAGTTGTATTACTACCTATGGACACAACCAGACTATCCCACAAGACTGGTAAAGAACACAACAAAATGATACATTTATCTTCATCTAAAATTTTAATATCAACAGATACTAATTGACTTACCATAGTATTGAAGGCGTTCAAATTCTCTGCCACCGAGTCTCCATCTCTCATCCTCAAGTTATACAGCTTCTTCTCAGGAATATTTTATTTACCAGGGACTTAGACTGATACAACTTCCCCAACTTTTCCCATAAATCCTTGGCTGTAGCTTCCTCTGACACATTTAGTAAATACTGAATCGGAGAGACACAGTCGAATTGTTCTCTTTGCCTTCCGATCCGTCTTTTTCCAGTCATTTGCAGAAGTTCCTGTAGGTGCAGTACCTGGATCTACTGCGATCCACTGATCTCTGTCCACCAAAAGATCTTCCATCTTGAGCTTCCACAGCTCAAATATTTTCCCATTAAACTTCTCGATCTCCATCTTTGAATTGCTTGCCATTTCTTTTCACCTGAAAAACAATACCGTAGATCTCCCACTATAACAAGGCTTATCACAGTCCCGAGCCAAACCCTTGACGACAAAGGCGTCCCCCTGAAGCCAATAAAGCTCTGATACCAAATGTAAATTCTAACCTTGTACAATATCTACTGCAAACTGATACACTGAAAAGAACAAAAAAGATGCAATGGCAAATACAAACATTACACAGAGATTTTTCACCTGGAAACCCAAACCGAGAAAACCAGCATATATTATATTCATAGATTGTGTTACATTGTTTACAATACAATATACATATAGGAGCCAGCGACATCCAAAACCCTAACCCAATGACCTGGATTAGTCCAAAAACCTAATTCCTTAACTGGAAATAGAAAATCACTAGCCAAAAACCATGTGTCGAAAAAACCACCTAAATATCATGTGGTCCCGGAAATATGTCGTCCCGGTGCGAAATTTTTTTTCGGGGGCGCTGCCCCCGAACCCCCGCGTGGGGGGCTCCACCCCCCTCTAACTCCCCTACACACCTAGCACAAACGCTCAGACACTCCTACTCGTGCAAACAATATAACACATACCCAACAAAGAACACAAAATGCACCTAGATGTTAGCAAAAAACTGTTTTGTTGTACATCCTATGTTGAGTCATATTCTTACAATGAATGAGGATCACCACCTTTGAGAACCAGTCAACCAAAAAAAATATTGAATCATGATTATAGTGCATGTTAGGGAGACCTTTCGAAAAATACATTGAGATATATTCTCATTGGCATATGAATGGGAAAGGGTACTCCCAACTCCTACTTGTTGGCCAATTCTCAGTGGCACAAGAAATAAAACCATGTTGGTGATGATGATGGTGATGATTATATTTACCATTCCCTAAGACCAATAAGGTCTATACAACAAATAATGCAAATCATACTAAATATTCTTTAGAATGTCATTTCAATGTTTCAACATGGAGGAAATCAAAGTACCAAGATCATTATGGTTTTTGTAAGCTAAGAGGTCTTGAAGACTAGTTAAGTTATGAAACTAGGTATAGTTTGTCTTACACTAAATTTCAATGAAAATTCATGAGGTGGTGAGCTTAAAATATGGGATATGTATACATGCTCAATTTTAAAGGTGCAATGATGTAATGATTAACCTTTAAGTACTATCTCATACTTCGAAATCATTTTGAAGGTTGTGGTGGCAAAGGATCGAGTATCAAATCACAATATTAATCAAATGTCAAAGAGGTGGAAGGTTAAATCAAAGGATGATTAGGTAGTTGTGGTTAGTCCATAATCAACGACTAAGGTTCATTGTAGAGGGAGAAAAATAAAAAATTTAATAAGCAATTCAACTTTGCAAAGGAAAATTGCCATGGCATGTGGCATGATAACTTTGAATTTCCCAAGTACATATATTTAAGATATTGGTCCTATTTGGTGTACCTTCTTTTGCACTTCCAAACTGATAATTTTGAGCATTTGAATATGAAAAATATTGATTAAGAGTCAAACCCTTATCTTGTCACTGAATGGACCCCATGGTGAGACAACATGCTAAGAGTGAAGGGTTCAAAACATTTATTAACAAATTTAAATACAATCAACATATTATTCTGCATAGAGCACCCTCCTATAATATTCCCAAAATGTAAGAAAATGTTCAATTAATCCTTGGTACCAGAGTAGGAGATTGGTACATTTCTCAAGGTCATACCATTATCAGAATTTATGGAGATAAGGTTAAGCCATATCTTTTACTAGTCTATCTTACTCTCCAAATATTTGCATCAGAATATATCATATAGAGATTGAATTTATATTAGCCACATTTTTTTCTTAGGCATCAAAGGACCTTCCTTACATTGTCTGCTGAAGTTTTTCCTTTCCTAGTTAAAAGCAAGTTAGCTTTTACCTATGCTGAAAATTTGTTGGGATCCTTTAGATTCGAATTAGGTGAGGTATGGAAATATGACCCTCATCATGTGATTTCTATCTCAAGGATTTCAATTATTTGCACCACATGTTCATCAAACAAATATGGAAATGGAAAGACAAGCCAGCAATGAAAGTTGAAGTGAAGTTCAAGGAATCTTACAAGGAAAGAAAATGTAGATTGAAAAGGCACCAAAAGTAAAAAAAGAATTAATTTAGATCTCAACTAAATAGAAAAACGTAGTACCTAAAGTCATCATGATAGAATGTGATCAATCCACGGGTGAAGTGGAGTTGGTGGCAAAGTCAATGGCCTCCATGGTCATTGATGCAGACAAGGATAGATCAATGGGAGAAACAATGTTACTAATATAGAATCCTCATAAACAAGAGTTGGGAAACAAAAGAATGGAAGAAGAAGAATCAAGCAAGACTACTAAAGAAAAACCAATCAAACCTATTCAGAGGAAAGCAAAATTGGAGGATCTTATAATACATATTGAGGTGGAGGAAAATTAAGACATTACAAGGGTAACTTCCACTTCTAATTTTATAGTCATTGAGAAAAAAGATGAAATGAATGAAGCCACATCATTTTTGGAGCAAAATTTCAAGAAGAATGTACCTACAGGTCCTATGTGATGGTGAGTTATGATTCAACAAATTTTAAATCTGAATTTTTTATGAAAGAAGTAAGTACTGAAGATGGAACATCTAAGATCAAGCCTAATGAAATTTTGATAGAAGTAGATCCAAACATATTCTTTGGATAACCAAGGTTAGAAAGCAATCTCAATAGTTTAAGAAGTATCATTATCTCTAAGGGATCATTAGTTCCAAGGTTTTTAACTGGTGGATCATAAGAAAAGTGAATTTGATATATCAGTCCTTCAACCTAAGTTAGTTAAGGATGAATCTAAAATCAGAGAGCATGAATATGATACTACTAAATTTTGTTTTGATTTGAAGCAAATGCATGTGGTTGAAAAATTTGAATGGCATAGATAGATTAGTGACGTGGTATCTAAATATTTGATTCAGGCAACTGTAGATGTTGGAAAAATTCAAAAGATGGTCAACAAATTAGCAAGTTAGTCGAAACAAGAAAAAAACATTAATAAAGCTAGGCTTGCTAAAATCCAAGATCTAGAGGATAAAATAGTTTCTTTGGGGATTAATAAAAAAGATGAGGAAGTTATCAAATTTCTTGTGAAGGAAAAATATGTTGAAGAAAATATTTGAAGTCAAGATTGAAAATATAAGATGTTGATCCAACACAAACAAAGGCACTAGTGGTAGCTTATGAAGAAAAAGAGGAATCAATGGTTGAGATTTCAAATTTGAAAGATCAAAATGGTTATTTGGGTCTTAAAATTGATATGTTAAGAGGTGAAATGAGATCAACAAAAAAAAGAAAATCTTCCGAAGATTTAGAATTCGTGGAAAGATAAAGTAGATCTAACAAGTAAAAAAGGAAATCATGATGAAGTTGTTGAGCAAGAGACACCCCTAAAAAGTAAGGTTTATGAACTATCTGATAAAATTTGGGAGTTAGAAGCAACTATAAAAGTAGAAGGAATTTAAGTAGCATATTTGAGTGTCTCTATAGAAGAAAATAGGTAACAATACATAATTTACAAGATCAATTTTCTCTAAAGGATCAAAATATTGTTGATGATAATGCATTGATAGTGTTATCACCATTATTTTTTTTGTGTGAAATCAAGATTTCTAGACTTAGCGAGATGCCAGATTGGTTTGGAGGCTTGGAAAACTAGAGGATGGGGTTAAATATAGAAAGAAAAGGCTAAACTGGTAGGGGTGCTAAGCGGATGGGACCCGATATGTCGTAGATTGCGAGCTCTCCAGATCGACGGTCAAGGATCATTTCAGGGGGAGAAGTTGCACGAAGGATAATTTCAGAAAGCGGGCCCAAATCTAAACCATGGTTTTCAGTCGGAGCTACGTGGCACCACTAGATGCATTTTGAGGTGAAAAGCGGGTTTCCTCGAACCACTTCCTCACGCCCCCAAAATTTGGAAAAGGTATAAAAGGGTGTTTGTTATGTATTTTATTATTTTTCGAACAACTTGACCGTTTGAAACTTGGCGCGACCACCCTCGTTCAACTATAGCTTGATAGTACACCAATTGCACGCCATTTTCACTCATTTCCATGTATTTTTCATCGTCGCCATGGACCCTATCATAACTTTAGTAATAGAGGAAGACCCTGTGTCGAATGAAGAAGCCCTAATTGATCGAGATTCAAACATTTTCGACACCGAAATCACCATTTCGCTCATCTCTGTGTCTAGAAGCAATTCATATGATAATGTAGGAAGGTGTATACCATTCCTTGAAATAGTCCAGGCCACCATAGTCCCTTATGTTGTTGAAGTCTCTTTCACTTTTCCCGAATTCATAGGTTGGTGTGCAGAGTAGTATTCACATGAAGAAAAAGTCATCATAAATAAACAGGGGTATGAGGTCATGTGTAGGGTAGAGAGTCTATCAATTCGAGATGCCCTCGGTATACCAGAGTCTTTCTCTATAGTGTCTGAACCTTTCAATGAAGAAAAATAATTAGGGTATACAGAGAGTGTCCATCAGAAGTTCGAGATTTGTTTTTACAAACAGTTGTCAAACCAGAAAAATTTTCAGAGAGTTTGTCTTTCCCAATGAATGTGATTATAATGGTTATTGAATTCCAATGGGTCTGTTCCCTTTTGAGTCAAGTCTCAGGTCTAGATAATTACAAACATGTGATCGAAGTCATGCTTAGTTTCCTATTGGTCTTTTTCAAGTCAAATTTCGATCAATCAGTCCATATCAGTTTTGATCAATTCATAGCTAATAATATCCATAAAGAGATAGTGAATTTTCACTCTCTGAGGCATTTCAGATATTACACCTATTTGCTGAAGATTTTCCTAGAAACCAATAAGAGAGAATTTCCTGAAGCAACATTCATATCAACTAAATGTAAGAGGATTAGATTGCTCATCTTCATCAACAAAGTCATGTCCAGGGTTTATAGTTTGATTTTAAACACTATCCTACCTAGAGTTTTGGATGACATGAAGAGCTATCTACAGGAAAATCCAGAAAACATAGTGGGGGACTGGGTATTGTTCATGCATTTAATAGTAATCTGGGTTTATGATTGTCATGAATCCCCCTATCTATTGCCTACTTTTATGACCCCCATATTCTTTTCCCTTGAATTCACCATGCAGAGAATTATATCTGAGATAGAGCATTTCCTGAAATTGCACAAAGCCTCCAACCTCAAATTTTGTTTTATCATTGGCCCTTTCATTGTCAAAACTAGATCATGCTGATCTTATATTCAAGCAAATCTCAAAGGGTTTGGTTTTTCACAGCTACAGGGAAGAAGATATGATCCTCACCAAATCATATCCAAGAGAATATTGATGAAAAAACAGGCCCCTTATGATAATGAACATGTTGAAGGTTTTGATAAGCTGGAAAACCTAGAAGTCCGTGCTGATATGGAAGTAATCCTGCAACCAAATCAAATACAGCAAGTGGAGGAAACCATGTAACAAAGACAAACACAACAAGTGACCCAGGTGGATATTGGTGGCCACCCACCTATTCCACTTGGACCCCCACCATTGTTTCTTTCAGTTTTTTAGTTTCCTTAATTGTAGCACAATTTACTATTTTTGGCAATTTTTCGGGTCTTGAACTTCCAAAGCCGTTTTGAGACCCTAAACGATGTTTTTTGGGCATGGTCTGGTCGAAAAATACCAACAAGATATTTTCTACCAATTATGGTAGTCCTCGGATAGATGTTTCTAATGATGTATCATATGTGTCAAACGAAGATAGTATTCCAAAGTTACGACCTTGGGAAATTGATGTACCAATTTACCCCGATGGGGCCCATATTCTGGTGTTTCATCTCCTAGGGTTAGATTTTATGGATGTTTAGGGTTTCCATTGTTTCTCAATAATAGATAGGCCTTCGAGCCTCATTGAAACACAGAGTTCAGAGGCCTGTAGCTGCCACATTGCTTCTCAGAGATAAGCTACCAGTGCCCTAGCTAGTTTATTTCTATTGTGTTTGTAAACAAATTCCAGTTCTTTGATATTAATGAAATGAAGTGTTATTTCCATTGCATCTTTGTATTCATGGTTATTTGTTTATTCTGTTGCGTTCCTTCATAAATCTATTTCAGTGGTATCAGAGCATTCTGGTCTTTCTCGTTCCTTGTTTGCATGTCCCCAACAAGGTCGTGGTATAAGGAGTTAGGGCTCGATCTGGTTGAACCTTTGCAAGGTCAACCTCGCAAACCCCGACGACCGCCCATGGGGAACAAAAAGAAAGATGAGGGAGCATGCGATCCTATCAAAATATTGCTCGAGGAGGCCCTTGAAAAAAAAAGGAACGCAATGATGGATAACTTTGCCCAGATCCTTCAACGATTTCCCACTAGCGGCGCATCTGTATCCAACAACCACTCTGGAGGCGCAACCCCTTTTAAGGTACAAGTAAACTTTGACATTCCCATATTTGATGGTAAAATAGATGCAGATGTTGTAGATAGATGGTTGAATATGTTAGAAGGATATTTCTCGGTTCACAACTTTTTCGACCGGGAGAAGATTATTTTTTCACTGCTCAAAGCCACCCTCCATGTCAACGACTGGTGGGAAACCTACTATGAGAAAAAGGACAAGGAGGAACCCTCCCTGTTCTTGACTGTACCCACTTGGAATTCTTTTCGAGACACCATCAAGGAACAATATTATTTCATGGGGAGCTATGAGGACAAGTACATACAATGGACTACGTTGCGGCAACAAAGGGATCAAGATGTGCATGAGCTGATGAATCTATTCCATACCCTGTGCACAAAGTTGGGTATCAAAGATTCAAAGAAACATTTGGTGTTGAAGTACCACAGTTGTCTACTTAGATACATTCAGGAGGAAATGGAGTTCCTCGAAATCTCCTCACTTGGTACGACATACTGGTATGCTACCAAGATTGAGCATAAATTCAAACAGAAGAATTGAGACTTTGGATCTGCGAATCAAAAGCAAGTGAAAGGTGCCCCCAAACCGTAGAGAAAAGGACAAAGACAAGGCATGGTGACTCAAGACAACCTGCTAAAGACGCAAAAAAAGAACAACACCACAAAGCCAAAGGACATGGGAAAGTGGTGTGAGTTCCATAAGAGTTCCACTCACAACACAAGTGAGTGTCGGGACAAACAATCACTGGTGGCTGAGATGAGAGATTTTGAATCATATGTATGCTCCGAAACAGAATCAAAACCCAAGAAGGGGAATGAAAAAGGGAAGCTTATTATCAATGCGGATCCCAATGCCACCATTGCCACCATGAAGATCCAAAAGGAAGAACCGAAAGATCTAGAGGAAGAGGAGCGTCTCTTCTACTCCTAGATGTGGGTAAAGGGTTCCCTACTATAGTTCATCATCGACAATGGGAGCCAAAAGAACCCCATTTCAGAAGAGGTCGTGAAGTAGTTGGGATTTCCAACCACATCACACCCACAATCATACACCATCAGGTGGATTCACTAAGGACGGGATCTCCACATCAGCTAGCAATGCCACCTTCCCTACAACATCAAGCCCTTCACCGATGAGGTATTATGTGACATTGCTCCTCTTAATGTTTGTGATGTATTATTAGGCCAACCATACTTGTGGAAGTTACATGCTATGTATGAGTCTCGACCTCACATTGTTATTGTTTCTTTGGGAAATAAGTTGTACAAGATACCATAGGTACCAACACCTGTCGCTATCTCTTTGGTTATTGCAAAACAATGTAGTAAGCTCATTTCCAAAACCGAGAAATTTATTTTCTTAATGATCCACCCTCAAGGAAAGAAGAATACTGTGGCCATGACCTCTAGATAGGGCTCCTCCGCATGACAAAAATGAATGGACAAGGTCATGGAGGAGTACTGGGACATCTTCACCTCACCCGTAGGGGTGCCTTTGCACTGTCAGGTCAAGCACCCCATCGATTTGACCCCAGATGTGTCGCTTCTCAATGGACTGATCTATTGGCACTCTCTTCTGGAGAACGATGAAATCAAGTGACAGATTCAGGAGTTGTTGCAGAAAGGTCACATCCGTCCAATTTCATCACCTTGTGGGAGACCGATAGTGTTGGTGCAGAAGAAGGATGGGACTTGGAGACTCTGTATTGACTATCAGGCACTGAACAAGATCACCATCCAGAATAGGTGCCCGATCCCATGGATTGATGACCTTCTGGACCCACTCAAAGGGGTGAAATATTTCAGCAAGATTGACTTGAAGTTCGGGTATCACCAGATATCAATCGAACCGTCCGATGTGTGGAAGACTTCCTTCAAAGACAAGGAGGGCCTTTTCAAATGGTTGGTCATGCCTTTCAGGTTGACAAATTATCTCGCAACCTTCATGAGGCTTATGGATGGCATATTTTGGCCATTCACCAACTCATTTGTAGCAGTGTACTTGAATGAAATCCTGATCTTCAACCAGACTTGGGAAGAGAACCTCCACCACATCCGACAGGTCCTCCAAAAACTGCGGAAACACAAGTTGTGTGCCAATTTGGAGAAGTGCACTTTTGGCATGGCCCAGGTTCAGTATCTGGGATACATTATTGATGAGAGTGGGGTGCATGTGGATCCAACCAAGATCCAAGTCATCCGGATTGATCAGCCCCGACCACGATAACAGAGCTTCACAGCTTTCTGGGTCTTGCTAATTTCTACCGCAGGTTCATGTTGGGATTCTCTCATATCACTTGGCCCTTGAGTCAAGTCACCAAGGGAGCAGCGAAAGAAAAATTCTTTCGGTCAGAATCTCAACAGAAGGCATTCATAGAATTGAAACATCACCTTGGTTGCGCCCCAATGCTCACATTACCAGACTTGCAACAACCATTTGAGATCAAGACAGATGCCTCTGAGTATGTTATTGGGGTAGTTCTTACTTAACAAGGGCATCTAGTGGCATATCACAGTGTGACACTTTTCGACATAGTCTGTAAGTATCCCACTTATGACAAAGAAATGTATTCCATTGTGCAGGCTTGCCGAGAGTGGAAGCATTACATTTTGGGGAAGGAAACGATCATCCACACAGAACACCAACCCCTGCAGTTCATATAGACACAAGGGAAGTTGCAGAATGATCGCCATCAAAAGTGGTCCACATATCTGCAACAGTTTCATTTGAACATCAAGTACAAGAAGGGAAACACCAATAATGTTGCAGACTACCTTAGCCAACCACTGATCATGGCAATAACCACTGTGCTCAACTCTTGTGGGCACGAGAATTCTGATTGGACACTTCTCTACAAGAGCGATCCAGATTTAGGCCACACATACAAGACGCTCTTGGAGGGTAATCGAGTTCCAAATTTTCACCTCTAGGTTGCACTACTATTTCACCTGGCACACCTTTGTGTTCCTTCAAGCGAGCGTGCCAAGATGATTTGGGAAGCACACTATAGTTGGTTCCCTGGGAATTTTGGGGTCGAGAAAATAGTGGCAGTACTGCAAAAGTATTTCTATTGGCCAAAACTTTGACATGATGTTGGGAAGTACATCAGATCCCACACTGCCTGTGTCATTGCCAAACTGACCATCAAGAAGCAAGGCCTCTATAATCTGTTGTATACCCCTAGTCAACCTTGGGAATCCATCTCCATGGATTACATGTCCGAACTTCCTTCTACTAAGAATGGCAATGACTGTTTTTTCATGGTCGTCGATAGATTCTCAAAGATGGCCATTATGGTGGCCTTCAAGAAGAATATCACAACATAATACACTACTAAAATCTTCTTTGAATGAGTGTGGGTACAGTTTGGGATCCCACAGTCTATCATCTCAGATTGGGACAACATGTTCCTTAGTACATTTTTGTCTAGCCTCTGGTCAATGCTGGACACCAAGCTCACCAAGTCCACAACTTTCCATCCCCAAATTGATGGCCAGACAGAGGTCATCAACAAGATGATCCTACACATTTTGTGCATGTACCACTCAAAGAATCCATGCACATGGGATGAGAGCCTCCCCTATGTACAACATATCTATAATCGAGCCCTCCACATCTCAACCAATCATAGCCCCTTTCAAGTGGGCTTGGGATTCCAACCACTATGTCCCATTGACATAGCCATACCATTTGCAGCTACTCAGGCTGATTCAACTCATGTTCAGTCTAAAGTTTCCAAGGCTAACAACTTCATTGAGTGCATTCAACACATTCGCCAACAGGTTCGTGAAATGATATTGGATAGAGCCAATTCTAAGTACAAGTAGTGGCATGATCAACATCGGGTGCAACACAACTTCTAGGTGGGTGAAAAAGTGTGGCTACATTTGCAGAAGGAGCGCCTCGCTAGACCCCACCGCAAGATTCACCCACTTCGATATGGGCCATACACCATCACCAAGGCTATAGGGGACAATTCCTTCAATCTCAGTATCCCACCATTCCTTGGTCTGTACTCAGTTTTCAATGTGGACCACCTTCGGCCTTACTTTCCACCTCTACTGAACACATCCGGCATGACAGAACAACTCACACCAACAAAGTTAAAGCCACAATTGATCAGATCGTGAACACATAGATCTAGAAAACCCACTAGCAGAGGATCTAGCTATATCAAGTTGTCAAAGAAGGCCAACTCCTTCACCAGAACAAGTGGCTCACTAGGGACCAAGTTCAGTAGAAGTTTCCTCATCTCATGGAGGAACTCAACGCAATGGGAATAATTGCTTCCTAAGGGGGGATGAATGATCCAGGTGGATATTGGTGGCCACCTGCCTATTCCACTTGGACCCCCACCATTGTTTCTTTCAGTTTTTCAGTTTCCTTAATTGCAACACAATTTACTATTTTGGCAGTTTTTTGGGTCTTGAACTTCCGGAGCCATTTTGAGGCCCTAAACGACGTTTTTTGGGCATGGTCCTGTTGAAAGAATTAGTCATAATATTTTCTGCCAACTATTGTAGTCCTCAGATAGATATTTCTAACGATGTATCATATGCGTAAAAAATATATAGTATGCCAAAATTACAAACCCGGGAAATTGATGTACCAATTTACCCCGACGGGGCCCATATTCTGGCGTTTCATCTCCTAGGGTTAGGTTTTTTGCATTTTTAGGGTTTCTATTGTTTCCCAATAATATATAGGCATTTGAGCCTCATTGAAACACAGAGTCCAGAGGCATGTAGCCGCCACATCTCTTCTCAGAGATAAGCTACCAGCGCCCTAGCTAGTTTATTTCTATTCTGTCTAAACACAAATTCCAGTTCTTTGATATTAATGAAATGAAGTGTTATTTCATAGTCAAGGTCCCTAAGATGAGTGTTTACAACAAGAGAAGCAGTTCATAGGCCATGGGCACTAGTGATCAACAAACTGCTCCTAAGAAGATGAATATTATACAATCTCCACAGATAGTGAATTTGGAGTAGCAAGAGCCCAAAGAACAAGTAAATCTAGATATGGTGGAAAGTGGCACTAGCACTGTAGAGGTTGAAAAGGAAAGAAAGCTCCAAATTGAAGGAAGCTTAAGAACCTCTAGCAACAAGAAGCACATTTTTGATAAAGCATCTGGGGCAGCTTATCAATCTAAAGAAGATTTGGCAAAACAATATGTTGAGAAGGGAAACATAACTCTGGGTGAGATGAGGGATTTAGTCCCTGAAGTGGAAAATATTTATCATCACAAATATTATTTGTTCATAGTAAGGGATATTGAAAAGAGGACCTTCAACATCGCAGTTACAGATGAAGACAAAGTATCTGAGTTCAAGATAAGGTATGACAACATTAGTTCTCCAGACAAAGTCAAATTCCATAAGAATATCAATGATACATTGTATTCTGATTACCTAAGTTTAAGCTTGAAGAATTCAAAGTTGTCATTTTATGTAATGAAATTGGAAGGGCGGTTGAGGCAAGAAAAGGCATATAGCAGAGCTTGGAAGACTCAGTTCAAGAGGTTGGAATCTGAAGGCCCTCAAGGGGTGAAATCCTCATTAGATGAAAAAAACAATTAATTCAAAGCTTGAAGAAGAAATTGGAAATGTCTGCCATCGAGAATCCACAAAAAGAAGAATCAGTTTCTCTAGAACAGGAAAATGAGACACTTCATCAAGAGGCATTGGACTACAAGGCAAAGGCATTACAGCTAGAACAAGAAAAGATGAAGTGGTCACAAGGACAAACAAAATGTCTAAACAAGGCTGTAGTTGTACCTCCTGCTGTAGAAGCTATGCCAAGCACTAAAGGACTTGTCTAGGCCATGTCACAATTCATCCTGAAAGAAGGAGAAATCAAAGGGTTAAAAGGGAGCATACAGAAATTGAAGCAGGAGATACAAGCAAAGGATGAAAGAATGATCATTTTCAAAGGGAGAATCAAGCCCTGCAGGAAAGGATAGATAAGTTCAAGATAATATAAAAAGTAAAAGGCATGTTGCAAGGAGCCAAGCATATCATATGGGACTCTATAGCTTTTGAAGTTTCCAAGTTCAGAGTTTATTTGAATTTCATCGATGATAAATACACCATAGCCATCATAGCCAGAAGCAGGTGCACTGTTGTGAATGAGACTTTAGCAAAGAAACCATCAGAGTGGGCCCAAAATTCCATAAACCTGCTCAACTCCATCCCTCCTGTGGAACTTCATACCATTGGAGTTAACGATAGAACTACATTGATAATCTGGTCCAGGAGGGTTATTTCTAAACATAACTTGCTGAAATCAGTCCAAACCAAGGCAACATAGATGGAGCAAAGTGTGCAAGAGTTCAAGGATCTATTTGAAGAATTGTTTATTAAAGTCCTCCCACCATTTTGGGATGGAAAAGGAAAATTATGTGATTAGAAATAATACAACACTCGCCTCACTTAGTGTAGAATGGATCACTCCAACTTTGAAACCTTGGAGGAAAACCTAAAAGGAGCAACCCTGGTTGAACATCTGATTACAGATTTTGAGATTCTGAATCAGTTCAAAGTAGTAAAAATTGGACTACAAGTCATGAAATATGCCTCTTGCATTGACTTGGAGATCCTGATCAAAGAAATGAATGATTATGATGTCCCTTATGACTTGCAATGGAAGGAGATAGTACGATTGGGTAAGACAAAGTGTAGTTTTCCAAGGTATAGTAAATGATGTCCAGGTGTCACTGAAGATGGCATACCACATGGAATACTAGAGCAGATCAAGTGGGGAGGAAAGAAATTGAAGCGTAAAAGGGATCGGAAGCCAGATCATGAAACGTTTTCTTGCCAAATTATTATAATTGGTTTCAAAAATTGAAGCTGTCATTTGTAATCATTGTAATCAATTTTAGGAACTGAAACGTTTCATTTCAATTATTGTAATCGGTTTCAAACCAAAGGAACTCGAATTGTACAAATGTTAGGGGTTCCAAATGCATTAGTGTTGGTAGAAGTGCAATGGCACAATTTTATCTATTCGATCTTGAATGTAATTTTCTAAAGCTGAATAGAATACAGATGCAAAAGTATTTAAGTTTCCATGAAAAGATTCTAATGGTGGTGGTCTAAGTTTTATCTTCACTCTTTGTATGTATTTCCTGTATTTTTGATTCCATTTACATTGTCTTCTGTTTAAATTGGATAGTTTAAAGGCCCATAATTCATCTTGTGATGCTCTTGGCTTAAGAAATTTAAAATGTGTTAAGTTCTTCCTAACTAATTCAGAATTCATTTCATTAATGCTCTGATGCAATTACTTGTTTTCTCCTTTCTTCTTACACTCTGCAAATTTCAATTTGTAACTCAGATTCATTGCCTCATTTATCCTTTATCCTTTGGAGAGTTCTACCAATCAGTCAATGATTCCATTCGTTTTCAGAAGTTGGACTCCATATCCCTAAGTGTCCCTACCCTTCCTTTCCAACAAAATTATAAAAAAAAAAACCCAACAACAAAACCTAGCCATTGATTGCCAAAGAAATACCAAGTGACAGGAAAGATCCCTCTTTGAGTTGAGCAGGATAGTACCTAGCTCTAAAGTTGGTTTTTAGGTTGCCTCTTTCATTTGTTTGACTAGTCGAACAAATTTACAGAGTACTAACATTCTGGCGCCACTGCCGGGGAACAAAAGTGAAATATTCCTTGGGAAAAGAACAACTGAAAGCTTCATATTTGAATCCTGAGGGTGAAAGTGAATCAAACACCTTATTGGTTGAGACTAAATCTACCCTGGTGATTCCATTATAAAGAGACCAGTTTCATAAAGTAGTTTGAGCTATAAACCTTGGCTCCCAAGATAATTCATACTAGGAGAAACCTAGACCCAAAAGCAGTAATCCCTGTGTCTGACCCTGAGAAGGTTGTACAGAAAATAAAAGAAAGTCCAATAATCCCATGTTTGTGTCTAGACAAATATCCATCCTTTCCAAAATATGGAGTGACAAGCATTGAAGACCTTGATTTCGAATTGAAATTTGAGTAAACTCTGTTCAAAACTAAATATGAGTCTTGCTTGAATGAGATCATCTTTGATGAGAAGACGTTCCAATATTTGATTTTAGATGCCTCTACTAAACCTCTTGTGATTAATACTCAAAACCAACAACCACTTCAAGTTCTTACTGCAGCCATGGCATATAGGTTTTCCCCTCTTGTTCTACCTCCTCAGTTACATGATATACCCCAGGAAAATAATCAGAGGATTATGTTGTACGATGTTGAAGGCGATGTTTCAGCCCCAAAAAAGTTAGACTGATTCAATGCTTTTATAGACCTATAAGAAGTATATTTTGAAGATGCAAAAATGAGGTTATTTGCACAAAATCTTGCAGGAGAAGTCAAAAAATGGTTCAAATCTCTCCCACTAGCAAGTATCCAAAATTTTGAAGTCTTTTAAATGAGTTTTCTTGCAAAGTGGGGTGACAAGAAAAACTCCCTCTAGTTGCTAACCCAGTACAACAACATGAGAAGGTCACCCGATGAAACAATACAAGAGTTTTAAGCTAGATTTATCAAAGTTTACAACTCAATTCCTACTGAAGTAAAACCTCCTCCCAGGGCTGCTCATCTTAGATATGTTGATTCCTTTGAAAGTGATTTTGATTTGTTGTTAAGGGAAAGAAGATCCACTTCACTAGATGATATGATGAGTGATGCAATAGAAGTTGAAGTGAATTTAATGGCTTTAGGAAAGCTCAAATATAATTCTGACAGGGACATGAACAAGGTTCAAGATAAGGCACAACCTTCAACCTCACAATCATGAGAAGAGAGGTTTGAAATGATGATGAATACCATGGAGAAACTCATGGAGAGGATGTCTTTATATAATAATCCTAACACTAGAGAACAGTTTGATGTTCCACCCAGAAACCAAAGGAGACCAACAGTTCCACAAATTAGACAAAGAGAATAGAGGAACCAAGGTGATCAACAAATAAGACCTCCTTTTCAAAATAATTATGTAAATGAAAATTTTGATGGAACTTTTGAAGACAACTTGCATTGTTGTGATGGTGATGAAACATAGGTGTTTTTGACTAAAGAAGAACATGACCAGTTCATGGATGCAAATGAAATATTCATGCAGAATGATGATGAAAGGTTTTCAGTGGAAAAGGAAGATTACCAGATAGGTTTTGCAGAACACCATCATGCAATTCCAGAAACAATATAATATTTTAAACAAAAAGGTACATGCAAATCCTCCAAAGGGAAACCTTACCAAAGAGTCTCAAAATAATACACCTTATTCAAGTCAGCCTAAGAAGGACTATGTTGCAAAGGATTCTGTGGAGAAAGGAAAGAAGAAGGAAGAACCTCCAAAGAAAGTACCTGAAACAAGAAAGGAGACAATCATCAAAGAGGTAGAGAAAACCTCATCTTCCTTTAACTTTGAAAGTGAGATGGAAAAAATTAAAATATTTGTTCCATTCAATGAGATGACAAAGAATAGTGAATATAGAAATCAGACCATTAAGATGCTCAAGATGGAAAAAAATTCTGACACTTTGAATATACAAGATTATCATCCTGCCATCTTGTTTGGCCCACGTGTAGAGGAGAGTAGTGATGTTGGTGAGGTCCCTTCTTTTCTATGTTAATATAAAGATTCATGATATGACTTTGCATAATGCTATGTTGGAATCAGGAGCATCCCATAATCTGATGCCCAAGGTGGTCATGGACCAATTAGGTCTAGAAATTACAAGGCCTTACAAATATATTTTATCCTTTGATTCAAGGAAGGTGAAGTGCTTGGGCCTAATAAAAGGTTTGGTGGTATCTTTGTCTCAAATTCCAGGAAACATATGGTCATGGGTGTGGTGGTTGCTGATATACCTCCTAAATTTGGTATGTTGTTATCTAGGTCATGGGCTATAAAGTTGAAAGGGAATTTGCAAATGGATATGTCATACGCCACTATCCCTATCTTTGGTCAAGATAGGAGGTTGTACAAGGAAGTATTTCTCAAGTACATGGTCAGTAACAAATCCCAGCCAAACAACCATCCCATTTACTCTGTGGAGACTGAGATTGGTTCTTCCATTTTCTTTAATGATTCAAATTTTGAAGATAAAGTGCCAGAGATTGATATGCCTTCCAAAGACCAATCTGATCAGAAAGAGATAAAGAAGTTATTTTAAGCCAAGATCATAGTGTCTCTGAGATTTTCTAAGTGGGTGGAAAATATGGTACCTGTCAAAAAGAAGAGTGGAGAGATTAGATTATGTGTAGACTTTAGAAATATGAAGAGATTATCCCTCAAGGACAATTACCCACTACCTGAGATGAATCACATTCTATAGAAAGTGGTTGGTTCTCAAAAAATGTCAATGATGGATGGTTTCTCTTGGTACAATCAAATCATGGTACACCCAAATGATTAGGAAAATAAATCTTTTACAACACCATGGGGCACCTTCATGCATGCCAAGATGCCTTTTGGGCTCATGAATGGAGGAACAACATTTCAAAGGGATATGGATATAGATTTTGCTGATGAGAAAGATAAATTTATTTTTATTTACTTAGATGATATCATTGTATATTCAGTTTCCGATGAAGAACATCTTAAGCATCTAAGGAGGACTTTTCAAAAAAGTAGGAAGTTTGGCATTTCATTGAATCCAAAGAAGTCTAATTTTCGCATGGAAGAGGGGAAGTTGTTGGGTCACATTTTTTCAAAGGAGGGAATAAATATAGATCCTAACAGAGTTGAGGGAATCCTAAAAATTGACAGACCCGGAAGCAAGAAAGAAGTGCAATCTTTCTTGGGGAAAGTAAATTTTCTGAGAAGATTTATCCCTAACCTGGCTAAAATCATAAAGCATATCACTAACATACGCAAGAAAGGAAGTGACATAAAGTGGACCCATGAAGCTAGAAAATACTTTGAAGATATTAAATTGGCATTGACCAAGGCCCCAGTGCTGGCCAATCCCAACTTTGAAAAATACTTTATATTGTTTTCTTTTTCCTTAGAGCACAACATTGCTGGTGTTTTATTACAAAGGGATGAACACAATTTTGAGAAGCCTATAGCATACTATAGTAGGACATTGAGGGATTCCCCATTAAAGTATGATATCATGGAAAAGCAAGCATATGCATTTCTCAAGTCCCTGAAAGAGTTTAGAGTTTATATCTTGCATTATCATACCATTACCTATGTACTGAACATTTTAGTGAAGGAAATTTTAACTTAGCCTGATCCTGAGGGAAGAAGGGGCAAGTGGATAGTTGTGTTATTGGAGTATGACCTTGAGATAAAACTTATCAAGTTGATCAAAGGGCAGGGACTTGCAAAGCTAGTGGAACAGACAAATTGTGAGCTCTTGGGAATTAATTTCATTTCTGATTTGTTAGAAGATTTAGAAGAAGAAAAGGCCCCTCAGGTATCCCAAAAATTCCTTGAATCCCCATGGTATGCTGACATTATTTATGTGTTGAGAAATTTGCAAGCTCCTCCTAAATTGAGCAAAACTAAGGCCAGGTTTTTAAATCTAAAAGAAACAAAGTTTTTTATTGCAAATCAATCTCTGTATTGGAAGGATCCAGGAGGAATATTACCGAGTTGTTTGCTGGAGGGAGAAGTAGAAAAGACCATCAGAGAGTTTCATAAAGGTGACTGTGGAGGGCACCATTATTGGAAAACTAATGTGCACAAGATACTGAGAGTTGGGTTCTATTGGCCTAGCATTTTTTATGATGTTTACAAAGAAGTTTCAAGCTGTCATGAATGCCAAATTTTTTATGGGAAGAGAAAATTGCAGCCTTTTCCCTTGAATCCCATCTATGTTGAAGAACCTTTTAGACAATGGGGCCTTGATTTCATAGGTGAAATTCATCCACAGTCTTCATCTCAGCGCAAGTGGATACTGATAGCCACATATTATTTCACCAAGTGGATTGAAGCAGTTCCCACTAGGAAAGCCACATATACTGTTATCATTCAGTGTTTGGAGAACAATATTTTGTCTAGGTTTGGTTGTCCAATCAAAATCATTATATGCAATGCAACAACATTTACATCCAAAAACATGGAAATTTTTTGTGATTACAATATAACTCTTGGCCATTCCACATCTTATTATCCTCAAGGTAATGAGTTGGCTGAGTCATCCAATAAGAGTTTGACCAAAATTATCAAGAAGCTGTTGTAAGATAACAAAAAGGGTTGGCACACAAAGCTCATCCATGAACTATGGGATGACATAATCACTACTAAAAGGTCTATTGTCACTTCACCCTTCCAGATTGTGTATGGCACAAAGGCAATTTTCCCTACTTCATTAGGATTTCCAGTGATGGGGTTGCTGCAGGAGCAAGATGTTGATCCAGATGCAACTCAAAGGAGGAAAAATGAATTGATCAATGTCCATCAAACAAGAGAAAAATCCTTCAACAACTCTCAAATGCACCAAGACATGATTAAAAAGGATTTTGACAGGCATACATTGGAAGATGATTTCAAAGTGGGGGATTTGGTGTTGAGATGGGATGCTAGGAATGAAGAAAGAGGAAAGCATGGGAAATTTGACCATCTATGGATGGGACCTTTCAAAATTATGGCATACCATAGAAATAATGCCTATCTGTTACATGAACATAATGGAGATCTCATTGGAGGAGGACTAGCGAATGGAAGGTTTCTCAAGCATTATCTTGCTTAAAGGAATTTTCACCCTTTCCATTCATTGTATATAACCATTTTTGTTTTTCATTTGAAGCAATTGGAATCAAATCAACAGAAATTGAAGCCTGGAGCGAAGGCCCTAAGTTATGTTAAGTATAATTTGAGTTTTTTGAATAAGATGTTGATCGATTTAGTTGCAGGGGTAAAACAAAGCCCAATGGGTAGGAACTTGGTCTATCATTCTTTGCTACCTCGTTGGGAGGATAACATCGCCAATTGGAGCCCATGTTATCACCATTAAAATGTTTGTGTGAAATCAAGATTTATGGACTTAGCGAGATGCTAGATTGGTTTGGAGGCTTGAAAAAATAGAGGATGACGCTAAATTTGGTAGGAAAAGGATAAACTGGCAGGGGTGCTAAGAGGATGGGACCCCATACATCGCAGATTGTGAGCTCTCCATATCGATGGTCAAGGATCATTTCAGGGGGAGAAGTTGTGTAGAGGATAATTTCAGAAAGCATGACGAAATCTAAATCACGGTTTTTGGTCGAGGCTACATGGTTCCACCAGATGAATTTTGGGGTGAAAAGCATGTTTCCTCAAACCACTTTCTCATGCCCCTGAAATTTAGAAAAGGTATAAAAGGGCATTTTTTTATTTATGTATTTTATTAATTTTTGAACAACTGGACCATTTGAAACTTAGCGCGACCACCCTCATTCAATTGCAGCTAGACAGTATGCCAATTGCATGCCATTTCTGCTCATTTCCAAGTATTTTTCATCGCCTCCATGGACCCTATCATAACTTCAGTAACAAAGAAATACCTTGTGTTGAATGAAGAAGCCCTAATTGACCGAGATTCAGACGTTTTCGACACCGAAATCACCATTTCACCCATCTTTGTGTTTAGAAGCAATTTGTGTGATAATGTAGGAAGGTGTATACTATTCCTTGAAACAATCTAGGCCACCATAATCCCTTATGTTTTCAAAGTCACTTTCCCTTTTTCTGAATTCATAGGTTGGTGCGTAGAGTAGTATTCACATGAAGAAAAAGTCATCATAAATAAACAGGGGTCCGAGGTCATGTGTAAGGTAGAGAGTTTATCAATTCGAGATGCCCTCAGTATACAAGAGTCTTTCTCCATAGTGTCTGAACCTTTCAATGAAGAAAAGATAATTAGGCTATACAAAGAATGTCCATTAGAAGTTCTAGATTTGTTTTTACAAACAATTGTCAAACCAAAATATTTTTCAGAGAGTCTGTCTTTTCCAATGAATGTGAGTATAATGGTTATTGAAGTCCAATGGGTATGTTCCCTTTTGAGTCAAGTCTTAGGTCTAGATAATGACAAATATGTGTTCGAAGTCATGCTCAATTTCCTATTGGTATTTTACAATTCAAAGTCTGGCCAGTTAGTCAGTATTAATTTTGATCAATTTATAGCTGATAATATCCATAAATAGCTAGTGAATTATCCCTCTCTAAGGCATTTCAATATTACACCTATTTGTTGAAGATTTTCCTGGAAACCAATAAGAGAGAATTTCCTGAAGCAACATTCATATCAACTGAATGTAAGAGGATTACATTTCTCATCTTCATCAACAAAGTCATGTCCAGGGTTTATAGTTTTATTTTCAACACCAACCTACCTAGATTTTTGGATGACATGAGGATCTATCTGTAGCCAAATCCAGAAAACAGAGTGGGGGACTGGGTACTGTTCATGCATTCAACAGTAATTTGGGTTTATGGTTTTCATGAATCCCCGTATCTATTGCCTACTTTTAGCACTACAATTCACTCTCTTATTCCAGAGAGAGTAAGCCTAGTACCCATCAGTTTGTATGTCACAAATAATTTTAAAGAGGTCAAATGGGTGTAGACTCAAGATGATATCACTTTAACTCAGAAAAATGGATTGGTATGCACAAGCAAGTGAGGTCTTGCTAAAATTAAGTTAGTAAGTTGTATTAAAGGTGAATAGAAGGAAGACTTTGCGAGGAGAATGTAGAGGTCTACTATGGACATAAGGTCTTCCAACAACCTAAGGAGGAAAAACCCAAACACAAGATCCTCTTGGATTCAAAGTTTCAGACACTGAAGTATATTTAAGCAACATAGTCATAAAAACACAATGATAAAACATATATCACGACGCAACTACAACAACTTGACTGGATCATCCATGCTTGAGCTCTTCAATGTGAGAGGGAAAAAGATAACAAAATGAACTAATTAAAACTGGTCACAATAATGCTGAAATCAAACCTTCATAACAACAACATATGACCCTCGACTAGATCCTCCATGCCTGAGTGTTCTAACATAGATTTTACCGAGAGATGGAAAGAAGTTGAATTATATTAAACATGAAATCTCAAATCCTATTACATAATAGATAACCAGAGCTTTCATCAAAGCTTTACAATGCGAGGGCTTAGCTCAACCATTGACCTTTAATAAAACTCAAAACTATGTACATATACTCAAAAATTCACCCAATAGAGGCATGCTTGAACCATTGCATTAACGTTTTCATTTGGTGCCTCCTATGTCATATTGTGCATGCCTCCTCATGTCAGATGCGAGCCAGGCTTTGCTATATACTTTACAGAAAAAACTGTCCATAAGGAAGCTTCGGATTGACAGTCTTGTAAATTCTAACCTTGTACAATATCTACTGCAAACTGATATTCAGAAAAGAACAGAAAATATACAATGG
>ML778539.1:881004-893859 GCA_009831015.1 Picea engelmannii | reverse complement strand
GGCGCTGCCCCCGAACCCCCACACGAGGGGCTCCGCCCCTCTTACCCCCCTGCGCGCCTGGTGCAGGCACTCAGACATTACTACTCATGCAAAGAATATAACACATACCCAACAAGTCTGCCTTTACAATCGCTCTCTGCATGTTTTCCATTTATGGGGTGAGACAGTGGATCAATTTCCACTCCTTTTTCATTAAGGGCTTCTTTTCAAAATCACAACGATGCTAAATTCCTAGGGTTTGTTGTGTGTTGTTGGTGGCTCTACACTGCAAGTCCTATGAAACTCGCAACCTTCCCTTTTTGCACTTCCAAAATATCGAGCCTCGGGCGCCAACTCCTTCTTCATCACCCCTTCATGCTTGTGACCTCGAGCTATGACCTGAGGCTCCACCTCTTAGCGCTTCAGGATTCGGGTGCACTAATGTGAGCCACTCTCGACTCTCCTAATCCTAGAACTCCCGAAATGGAGCTTAGCGGGCACTAGGTCCCCTCCGATAAGTGTGTGCCTTAGCACAACACGCCCCGACTTTGGATGACACACATTTGTGGGTTTTCAATCCCCCTTCTTTCATATTTTTTCACCCAAGGGCCAAATCCAAAGGAAAAACACCCCCCTACAAGAATATGTGATAACATTAGGCTCCATGGGGGTTAGAGTCCTCCCTGCGAGGCTCTAAGATCTCCTTTGCAATTTGAGTCGCCTTATACATTGGGCTATGGAGTCAAGCTCAAAACACCCTGCTGAGGAATACATGCCAATAAGTAAAAAATGGAAGCAAACATACATGGGCTCCATAGGATCTTATTTATATACAGTCCTAGACTAATTGATTTTTACATGGTGCTAGGTGAAAGAAAATTTCCACCATAGTCATTTAAGTAACTTCCTGATTGGAAGTTCCTTTACTCTGTTAGCGACTGATAACAGATGATGCAACCATGACAGTAGAATGGTTACATCCTTTAACTTTCCTCCAAAGGTTGAAGTTGAGATAAATCTAGGCTACTCCAAACAATGAGGGAAATGCAGCTCCATGTACTCGCAGACAGGCTCATAAAAGGAGTGGAAAACTCCATAAAATTTGTAATAGACAGCCTGATATGCTCCACATCTTCTCACACATGGTTGAATATCTCAGGTAAGAATATGTGGATGAGAAGCTGATGTAAGCTGACTGATCCCAGGTGGTACCTTCTCAATTACAGGTTCTAGATAGGAGATAAACTACCCACTAAGCTCCTCCTTTGCATGTTGCTCTATGTTTTCTATGAGTCTAGGATAGTCGATTTCCACCCAATGTTTTTCATTAATTAATAAAGGAAAAGGCTCTATAGTGTGGTCTTGGAAATCTTTCATAACGCCATACTCGTCTATGAGTATTGGTGAAATAATGCAATTTGAAAATTTAAGAAAATATGAAATGTATGACTCCATGTATATGGCCACAAGATTATGACTAATGTGACAGAATCATGGCTTCTTTAGAAGACTAGGCTAATCCTCTGTAAAATTCTCTCTACTTGCAAATAAATTCCCTCCTTGTTCTTTTGAAACCAACTCTTGATAATCAACAGTTGTTGTCTCTTCTTCATAAGAATGGTCACAAGATAAAGGTGCAGCAAGAATTAGAACATCATAACTATGATCAGCCAAGAACATACAATTATGTATGGAATCAACCACTGCTACATGCTCAAAATGTTCTGGAAACTAATCATAAGATTGATATGCATTCCTACCCATAGAAAAATATACAAATGTTGAAGAACTTGATTCCAATTGTGAATCATATGTACTTCCTTGTTGTTGTTCTAGATCTGATTCATATTCACTATCTTCTTGCTTAGAATCTAAAACAGATTGACAGTCTTCTTGCTCATGTACATGCAAATTTTCGAGATATGCCTGCCTATGAACCCACTTGCTAGCCCTGATGTTCTCTTTGACCTCTACAAAATATTCAAACAAATGTCTTAACGATGAATATTTCCTTTCTCTCAGGAGAAGGACAAGCTCTAGATGTTGAGCCATGACATAGTACACCATGGAAACAATCTTTGTGGGTCTGATCTCTATGGGCATACTATGATAAACACTGTAAAACCTCTTGTTGAAGACAACAAAGGATTTCTCTTCCCCTCTCCTCAAGGCATTAAAATCATCCCAGTACTGATCAAGGGACTTTTTCTCACCCCACCACTTTAAAAAAGCATGGCATATCTTGGTCTAGGAACCAATAGAACCGACCTCCAGACATCTAAACCACACAATGACATATCCAGATAGGGAATGTGAGAACAACCTCATGGTAACATCATCATGAACGATCTCAAACTGATCAATAAACTTCTCAAAGGCCCCCAATTTCCTCTCAACTATAACATGATCCTCCCCAGAAAACCGAGGAAGATACTTAAAGGAATAAGGAGGGTAGGGATGAAGGTGATGTGGAAGCCTTAGAGGCTTAAACATCCTGTCTCTAATATTAGCTTGAAAACTTGTGGGATGAATATGGGATTCAACAAGAGGATGGGGAGGTTCAACAAAAACAACATGAGGTAATGAGATCTGAGAAGGCTGTGAATCATTTTCAACCTCTTCAAGGATACAAGGGTGATCAATTTCGAGAGGAGATGCAATACAGATCTCACTTTTATGAATAGGCTGAGGTGAAGACACATGATAGACATATACAACATAAGAAAAAGGCATGTATTCGTATTCCAAGAATGCATGAATGAAAGAAGGCTTATTGTCATCTGAATATACAAAGTAGAGGATAATCCTCTTTATATGCGAAGGGAAAGAGAGAAATAAGTTGATAAATAAGAACATGATTTCATGAAGAAAACTCATTGACTGATACCTGGTCTTTCCCTTTAGTATGGTCATTTTTATGTCAATAGGATCCTCCCCAGTGGAGTCTTTGATGGTGGATTCTCCAGGTGAAAGCTGTAATCTTCAATGGTTTTGATATCTGATGCACCTTCAGAATTAGAAGCTCTTTGTTGTTCTCCCAGGGAATATATCTTCACTTTCATCCCTGGAAACATCACCAAAAATGTTAGCACTAGAAGTCACTCTCCGATTACAGAGAGAGTAATCCCAATACCCATCAATTTGTATGTCACAAATAATTTTAAAGAGGTCAAATGGGTGTAGACTCAAGATGATATCACTTTAACTCAAAAAAATAGACTGGTATGCACATGCAAGTGAGGTCTTGATCAACTTTAGTCAGTAAGTTGGATTAAAGGTGAATAGAAGGAAGAATTGGTGAGGAGAATGTAAAGGTCTGCTATGGACATCAGGTCTTCCATCAGCCTAAGGAGGAAAAACTCAAACACAAGATCCTCTTAGATTCAAAGTTTTAGACACTTAAGTATATTTAAGAAACATAGTCATAAAAACAAAATGATCAAACATACATCATGATGCAGCTATGACAAATCGACTGGATCATCCATGCCCGAGATCTTCAGTGTGAGAGGAAAAAAGATAACAAAATGAACTGATTAAAACTGGTCACAATACTGCTGAAATCAAACCTTCATAACAACAACGTATGACCCTCGACTAGATCCTCATGCCCGAGTGTTCTAACACAGCTTTTACAGAGAGATGGAAATAAGCTAACTTATATTAAACAGGAAATCTCAAATCCTATTACATAACAAATAACCAGAGCTTTCATCAAAGCTTTACAATGCGGGACCTTAGCTCAACCATCAACCTTTAATAAAACTCAAAACTACATACATATACTCAAAAATTAGCTCAACAGAGGCGTGATTGAACCACTGCATTAACATTTTCAGTCGGTGCCTCCTCTGTCATATTGTGTAGGCCTCCTCATTTCATATGCGAGCCAGGCATCGCTATGTACTTTACAAGAAAAATTGTCCATAAGGAAGCTTCAGATTGACAGTTTTCCTTTACAGTCACTCTTTGCATGTTTTCCATTTATGGGGTGAGACAGTGGATCAACTGCCACTCCTTTTTCATTTACGGCTTCTTCTTGAGATCACAACGAGGCTAAATTCTTAAGGGTTGTTGTGTGTTGTTGGAGGCTCTACACTATAGGTCCTATGAAACCCGCTACCTTCTCTTTTTGCGCTTCTGAAATATCGAGCCTCAGGCACCAACTCCTTCATGATCGCCCCTTTATGCTTGTGATCTCGGGCTATGACTCGGGGCTCCACCTCTGAGCGCTTCGCGACTTTGGGCTTCAAGTGCACTGATGTCAGCCACTCTCGACTCTCCTAATCCTTGAACTCCTGAACTGGAGCTTAGCAGGCGCTAGCTCCTCTCCAATAAGTGTGTGCCTTAGCACAACGCACCCCGACTTTGGATGACACACATTTGTGGGTTTTTAAGCCCCCTTCTTTCTCATTTTGTCACCCAAGGGACAAATCCAAAGGAAAAACATCCCCCTGCAAGAATATGTGATAACACCTACTTTTCTGAACCCCAGAGTCTTTTCCCTTGAATTCATTAGGTAGAGAATTATATTTGAGATAGAGCATTTCCTGAAATTGCACAAAACGTCCAACCTTAAATTCCCTTTTATCATTGGCCCTTTCATTATCAAAACTAGATCATGCTTATCTCAAATTCAAGCAAAGCTCAAAGGGTTTGGTTTTTCATAGCTATAGGGAATAATATATGATCCTCACCAGATCATATCCAAAAGAATATTAATGAACAAACATGCCCCTTATGAGCATGAACATGTTGAAGGTTTTGATAAATCCGAAAACCTAGAAGTCTCTGCTGATATGGAATCAATCCTGCAACCAACTCAAACACAACAAGTGGAAGCAACCCTGCAACAAAGTCAAACACAACAAGCTCCTCACAAACTGATAGTCAAGGTCCCTAAGATGAGTGTTTACAACAAGAGAAGTAGTTCAAAGGCCATGGGTACCAATGATCAACATATTTCTCCTAAGAATATGAAGATTACACAGTCTCCATAGATAGTGAATTTGGAGGAGAAAGAGCCCAGAGAACAAGTAAATCTAGATATGGTGGAAAGTGGCACTAGCACTGTAGAGGTTGAAAAGGAAAGCAATCTCCAAAGTGAAGGCAAATCAAGAACCTTTAGCAAAAAAAAGCACATTTTTGATAAAGTATTTGAGGAAGCTTATCAATCTAAAGAAGATTTGGAAAAATAGTATGTTAAGAAGCGAAACATAGCTCTAGGTGAGATGAGGGATTTATTCCCTGAACTAGAAAAGATTTCTCAGCACAAATCTTATTTGTTCACAGTAAGAGATATTGAAAAGAGGATCTTCAACATTGCAGTTGTATATGAAGACAAAGTATCTGAGATCAAGATAAGGTATGACAAAATAAGTGCTCTAGACAAAGTCAAATTCCATAAGAATACCAATGATATGTTGTATTATGATTACATGAGTTTAAGCTTGAAGAATTCAAAGTTGTCATATTATACAATGAAATTGGAAGGGCAGTTGAGGCAAGAAAAGGAATCTAGCAGATTTTGGCAGAATCAGGTCAAGAGGTTGGAATATGAAGGAACTCAAGGGGGTGAAATCCTCATTAGATGAAAAAGACAAATTGATTCAAAGCTTGAAGAAGAAATTGAAAATGTATGCCATAGAG
Source organism: Picea engelmannii (assembly GCA_009831015.1). Lineage (NCBI taxonomy): Eukaryota > Viridiplantae > Streptophyta > Pinopsida > Pinales > Pinaceae > Picea > Picea engelmannii. The sequence continues at coordinate 888,231 of ML778539.1, read as the reverse complement.
CATCCATAAACAACATAATTAGTTTCTCTAGAATAGGAAAATGAGACACTTCGTCAATAGGCATTGGACTACAAGGCTAAGGCATTGCAGCTAGAACAAGAAAATGTGAAGTGGTCACAAGGACAGACAAAATTGTTGAACAATGCTGTAGTTGTACCTCTTTCTATAGAAGCTGGGCCAAGCACTGAAGGAATTTTCCACGCCATGTCACAAGTCAACCTAAAAGAAGGAGAAATCAAAGGGTTAAAAGGGAGCATAGAGAAATTGAAGTAGGAGATATAGGCAAAGGATGAAAGAATGGCTCAATTTCAAAAGGAGAATCAAGCCCTGCAGGAAAGGATAGATAAGTTGAAGATAAGATTAAAAGGCAAAGGCATGTTGCAGGGAACCAAGCATATCATCTGAGAATCTATAGTTGTTGAAGCTGCCAAGTTCAGAGTGTATTTGAATTTCATCAATGATAAAGACAACATAGCCATCAAAACCAGAAGTAGGTGCATTGATGTGAATGAGACTTTGGCAAAGAAACCATCAGAGTGGGCCCAAAATTCCATAAACCTTCTCAACTCCATCCCTACTACAAAACTTCATACCATTGGAGTTAAATATAGAACTACATTGATCATCTCGGCCAAGAGGGTTATTGCTAAACATAACCTGCTGAAATTAGTCCAAACCAAGGCAACAAAGATGGAGAAACGTGTGCAAGAGTTCAAGGATTTGTTTGAAGAATTGTTTATTAAAGGCCTCCCACAATTTTGGGATGGAAAAGGAAAATTATATTATTAGGAAGAATACAACGCTCACTGGGTAAGACAAAGTGCAGTTTTCCAGGGACCAGTAAATGATGTCCAGGTGTCACTGAAGGTGGCAGACCATGTGGAAGACCAGAGCAGAGCAAGTGGAGAGGAAAGAAATTGAAGCATAAAAGGGATCAAAAGCCAGATCATGAAACATTTTCTTGCCAAATTGTTGTAATCAGTTTCAAAAATCGAAACTGTCATTTGTAATCATTTTAATCAATTTTAGGAACTGAAACGTTTCATTTCAATTATTGTAATCGATTTCAAACTGAATGAACTCAAATTGTATAAATGCTAGGGGTTCCAAATGTATTAGTGTTGGCGAAAGTGAAATGGAACAATTTTAGCTATTCGATCTTGAATGTAATTTTCTGAAGCTGAATAGAATACACATGCATAAGTCTTGAAGTTTCCATGAAAAGATTCTAATGGTGGTGGTCTGAGTTTTGTCTTCTCTCTTTGTATGTATTTCCTGTATTTTTTATTCCATTTACACCATCTTCTGTTTAAATTGGATAGTTTAAAGGCACATCATTCATCTTGTGATGCTCTTGGCTTAAGCAATTTAAACTATGTTAAGTTCTTCCTAACTAATTCAGAATTCATTTCCTTAATGCTTTGATGTAGTTACTTTTTTTCTCCTTTCTTCTTACACAGTGCAAATTTCAATTTGTAAATTAGATTCATCACCTCATTTAGCCTTATCCTCTTGAGAGTTCTACCTATGAGTCAGTGCTTCCATTCGTTTTCAGAAGTTGGACTCCATAGCCCGAAGTGTACCTACCCTTCCTTGCTAGCAAAATTATAAAAAAAACCCCAAACAACAAAACCTAGCCATTGATTGCCAAAGAAATACCAAGTGACAGGAGAGAGCCCTCTCTGAGCTAAGTCGGCTAGTACCTAGCTCTAAAGTTGGTTTGTAGGTTACCTCTGTCGTTTGTTTTATCAACCGAACAAATTTACAGAGTGCTAACAGATAGAAATTTTTTAAAAATCTCTTGAATATGCCACAAAGTAGATGTCAGGAAGGAGATATTTACTTGGTGCAAAACATTTGATATGGAACCAAAATATTATTGTAATGAATCAATTAAAGCCTTATTTTGAAGTCATTCAACAAAATAAAACTTTGATGCAATATGTTCAAATTGATATTAATAAGATTTGGAAGGAAATAGAGTAGAAGGTTGAAGTTATTGGGCATGTGACTAAATTCCTAAACAACAAGACCCAACACGATTTAGTGCTCCTTGGGATAAATGATCAAACAACCATGATAATGAGTGCAGGGAGGGTCAACACTAAGATGTATTTGAACAAAGTTACTAACTTAACGAGAACTCTACAAAGTTATTGTTTTTTAGAGGTCACATTTAGTGGTCATTTTTTACCCTATTTCGAAAAGTTGCGCTACTGATATTTTTTACCCCATTTTTAGTCAGTTTTTTGATATTTTAAATCTTCTTATCTATAACGTATCCATATTTTTTTAAATGCTTATTTTTTCAACTATTTTTAATTTTTTCTAAATCATTTTTTTTCAATGGTGTTTTAAATTATTTTTTCATGTTTTTTTCAATGTTAAAAAATAAAAATACAAAAATTGTCATTTTTAATGATACTAAAAATGTTATATATCATTTACTTTTTTGAAATTAAGATTTTTCATATAACTATGTATCATCAATTAATTTATGGTTCCATACTTTTTAAATATAGTGTAAAATTGATCCAGGTAGATATCGGGGGCCACCCACCTTTTCCAAATGGCTCAAAACAATTTTCTGGCCATTTTGGCAATTTACTATTTTTAGCAGGTTTCACTTCTGGGGCCATTTTGAGGGCCTAAATGAAGTTTTTTTGAGATCGAAATTCTCAATGATAGCCAAAGGCATGATTAAGTCCCCAAAATGAATCTCCTCGATGATACCTTTCCAACGAGCTATCACACGCCTAAAACGGAGATCGTATGCAAAAGTTACGACCCCGAGAAGTTGATGCACCAACTTACCCAAACGGGGCCCACATGACTTTTGGCACTTCATCTCCCAGGGTTAGGTTTTTGGATGTCTAGGACTTTTGGCATTCCCGATTATTGTAAAAAAGGCCTCTTGAGCCTCATTGTAACCATCTTCTTGCGAATGTGAGTAGCCGTCACATCTCTTCTCAGAGATAAGCTGCCACCATTCTAGGGAGTCTTTCACTCTGTATTTTTACAGTATCTGTACATTTCTTTGATTAATAGAAATCATGTATTACTGTATATCTGTGTTTATGGTTGCATCTCTGATACATTTCTGTTATATTATTGAATATCCGCAATATCTCTATGCATTTCTTTATTATATCTCCACTCTCATTTCGTGCCGAAAATAATCCGGATCAAAAATATTATTTTTAATACATTTTTTTACCTTCAATACATTTCAAATAATTGTAGCTAAATAACACTATTTTTAAATATTTATCAAAACAGTATACATTTCAAATCCATATAATTAAAAAACTATATGTTTTGGAAGCTATCCGCTTAAAATAGCGTGTCAAATAAAGCATTTCTATGGACATAATTGAACAAAAAAAAGTTTAAAAATGAAAAGAAATAACAATTTTTAAAATATTTTTATAGGTTTGAAGTAAAAAATTGAGCATATTTAATGTCATTTTCCCTAGCATATTGATTCACATAAAAATAAAAGTAAAAAGAAAATAATAAAAAATATTCACCATAAAACAACAATAGATACATATTTATTCTTATTTTAAAAATTGAAAGTCAAAACATTACAACTATAGCTCATAAAAATTTGCAAAATTGAGCATCGTTTTCAAGGACATCTTAAAACTGATCAATAATATCATATATCCCATTTTCATCATTCTCAAGAGGCACATCATCATTTTCTTGGACATCATTATGTGCCTCCATTGGGCCAATTTTCTCTTCCAATGGGTCTTTGACATCCACAAGTCTTCCAAAGTGATCCTTTCCAAGCAATCCTCCTAATGGTACTTGAGGTTCCTTTGACATTTTTCCACCTTTGATTCATTGAAATCTCCTTTCTTCAATCCAAGTTCTTTCATTTCATTTGGAAGAGCTCGAATAACATTAATTCTTCGTTGAATAAAACCGCATTGCAATGCATCACTTTCAATGACTATGCAATTTCTTTCTTTTTGTAAGCAACATTCTAGTGTTGTACCTAATCACCAAATACAAAATAAATAATTATGTTAAATAATGTAAAAAAACATAAATTAAAAATAATAAATATTGAAGTATGATTTCATAAATATTATATCATAAATCTTACCTAAACCTGAGAACAAATCCAAAACCCATCTCCTTCATTTGCAAATGTATCTATAAGATAATTAATTAGTGATTGTGGATTTTGATAAATGTTAACAATCTCTCCTTTCAATTTCGTGTCCTCATATGTTAACTTTTTAGACATAACATTGTAAACCAATAAACTACTAGGCTTCCCTCCATCCTTTACATAGAAAAAAATAGAATCATAAGTATCATCTTTTGCCCAACATGCAAGATGTATGCTATGAATATCACATATAAATGGTTCACTATTGGAGCTATAAATATTAGGATTTTCTTGTAACATAAATAATAAAAAAATTCAATTAACTTGTGAATTAATAAAATTAATTTATAATCTTAATCTGTAAGCATACACTTTCAATATCTGACAAATAAAGTTGCATCATTGATTTTTCTCTTCTCTTGAAGCTTGATAGTACTAATCCTAGTTGCGTGTTTGAATGAAAAACTAGAAATCTCCAAAATGATGAGGTTGTGACTTCCATAAATCCCATAACCACTATATTGAAAGCTTGGTAACTATAAGGCTCAATATCATATCCAATGTTTTGGATATTATACCCATGATGAATATCCGCAATAATTAGGGAATATTCCTTTTTACGAACAATATTTGCAATTTTTCACAATCACCTAATATTACTTTATACTACATAGTGTCGAGCCCATTCCAAATGTAGTGATCAAGGGTGTCATCATGTCGAACATTTTGAAGATGCCACCTTCTTTCTTTTTCAAACTTGGCTCTTTAAATATAACTAGTGAACATTTTGGGTACTCCATCTATATTCCTCTTTGACATCTTTAATGAAGAAAAAAACATATAGCTATATATCTATAACTAATAAAATAGAAATAAATTAACTTACAAATGAATAAAATGAATGTAATAAATCAACATACCTTTTTGAATGCAACAAAAAATTGTTTCAATGTTGTTGTAGAGCTTGAATCTGGATAGTTGAGTCTAACATCATCGTAACTCTCCTCATTCAACATCTTAACCATTTTTTCTTGTGTTCTCATATAAACCTTGTGATTAAATAAAAAAATAAATAATTTTATAATGATATATAGAATAAAATACTTAGAACATTGATATGTTAAATTGAAAAAAATAATTTTCTAATCTTAACATAAATAAGAAATAACTCAACAAACTTACTTTTTAAATTCAGTAGACATTTCTTCCATTCATAATTTACCTACCCTTACATGTGATAATATAGCTATGATAAGTGTCTCATCCTTCACTCCTTGTATCATTCTTCAAGGTGTTATAATCATATATTTTGGAAGATTCTTGATTTCATGACATGTCTTACTTGTTCTAGATGTTAAGGGTTCATAACTCTTAATCTTTTGATTTTTTATATCAATATTTTCCCATAGGATGAATATCTCATATATCAAATCACATATATGTCCACTTCTAAATCCCAATTGAAAATAGCTATCCACAGCTCTAAATGCACCACTTCCTTTGTGATTTTTTCCTTTTACATTTTCCTCATCAATTGAGAAGTTTATTTTCATACAACATTGCTTCTGAAACTTCACAACAACTTTAGAACTATCCCCACCACATATTTGAGAAAAATCATTCAGGATAAATCTCACCCTTTGAATGCAAGTCATGGGAATCCTATACTCATTATATGTGTTATGATCCCATGCCAATAACTTTGTTTCTATATCTATCTAACCTACATAAATCAATACATTTGATTGTCTCAAAAAAAGTGTTACTGGGATACTAGGATACTCTTGCATCAATTCTCTGCTAGCCTCTATAGAATGATTTCCTCCAATCATGTAATATTTATAGTCAAAACATTTTGATCTATCAAATGTGTCCCTACTAGGAACTTCCATTGGGTCAATAAGAACTAGGTAGTCAACCATGTGTGCATATGGATTGTAACTAATCAATGTTTTCAAGTTGTGAATATGTAAGTGATGCAGTTTTCTAATTTGATATTTTTCTTTCCATTTTGTGGATTTATAAAGCTTCTTCACATTCAACTAAAATGTATGTCCCTCATAAACCAATTTTTTCCTCCTCAATCAATCTCAAAATTCAACTGAAATGTATGTCCCTCATAAACTAAGTTTGTCCTCAATCAATCTCGAATGATATTTTGTGTTGCTTTCATAATACCATCCTTTATATCAGCACCCGATGTTATTATTTCTTTGTTATGTTTAGGACTTTCATTATGATATTCAAAGCTAACCATGAATTCTTCATCATCAATAACATTTGATTTCCTCCTTTTATGATTTAAATAAGTTTCATCTAAATCAACATTCTCTTCATGATCAATAGGAATGGTATCATCCTTGGGCACAATTCTTTTGAATTTCTCTTATTTATTCTTCTTGTGCAAAAGAGTGGTAACTTCATTGACACTAATATCATCAACATATTCATTTAGATTTTCCACATGTTGAAATTTAACCTATCTAACCTTTCTAAAATGATGCCTTTTTTTTTTCTTGTTCTTGTGTGTCTACTCTTGCAGCTTCAACTTTTGTTACTTTATTTTTTTTCCTTCCTTATTATTCCTTATTGATATGAAAGACATTTATGACTTCCATGATATTTTTCTCCATAGAATATTTCCCCACTAACATATGTGAAAGTCACATAGAAAAATCCTATAAAAATAAAATATAACATTTCCATGTTAAATAAGATTTAAAATTTTTCATGATACTTACAATAATATATGATACAAAAATAAGAATAAACAAACTTACATTGCCTCTCTCAATGTCCTACACAATAGACACACATAATTTTTTAAAATTTTCTTCCATGTTATAATTGTTCAATTTAAAATAATATATAATCTTGATATATGTCATGGCTTGTTTCATGAGTGCATAAACAATATCTGTGTCTGGAACCAAACATATATCTCGTAACAAGCCAAGTGCTTGATAATTTTCTTGCACATGTTCAAACTCAACACAATACAAATATATATGTTCTCTGTTAGCGACATTTCTTGTAAGGGGGGATAAAATGCGAAGGAATGGTTAAAAAATCCACTTACCCTAAGTTCGGGACACAAGATG
>ML778539.1:866650-880827 GCA_009831015.1 Picea engelmannii | reverse complement strand
CAGATCAATGGTGCACAGGCAAGCCAGACCGCCCTTTCCTTTATGCATTTAATCAACGTGGGTCCCTCCCCCATCATGTCACCTCTCGAGCCGCCTCTCCCCTACAGCCTATCTTCCACCTCACCTCATAGCATGGCCCTTACTCAGTCCATCATCCTCCTACCAGTTGCCATGTGTCCCCCTCTCTCCACGTCACCTGTCCATTCATCCTCGTGGCACACTTTGTCCTTTTTCTCATTTTCCCTTGACACCTCATGCCAGGTGTTCTTCATCTCCCAACTCACCTCCCCTCCTCATTCAGTTTTGTCGCCTTATGACTTCCCCGTCATCTCCCTACGGCATTGTGCCTCATCATAAGAGTGCTTCAGCTCTCTCCCTCCAGCTATGTATGGCCGTCTCTGCCCATCCACCACTCCCATTACGCGCCCCAACCTTCGCGTTGGCCTCCACGTCTATTCGTTAGGCCGTTCAGCTAATCCAGGTGGCAACACGAGGGGCCCTCCACATCCCAAAGGTGTCGAGTTGGTTGGGCCATCCTCAATCCCAAGGAAGCAGTTATTAAGGTAGTTGGTGGTGGTTAGACATCACCTCTGCCATAAAGGGAAAGTCTGGTGACGAATTAAAGCATGTCGATTTTCCCACGGGACTGTCAAGAGTTCGATTGTGTCTGCCATAGGTGCACGATCATTCAGAGACTGTAGGTGCAGATTGTTAGAAGCCATGCAGACACAATGTTTTTAATGTAGCGTCTCGATTGTGTTGTTGTTGTTGTTTTGAGTATATGTAGGCGTTTTCACCATTTTTGAATGGATCGATGGTCGAGCAAGGCTCCTGGTTGTAAGCTTTAATGAAGCACTATTATTTTGGTTATGCATGGACTCTTGAGACTTATTGCCTTGTGAATGTCAGTTTCTTTCACGTCTTTATTTACACTGTGTTAGAGCAGTTTGGAATTGGAGAATCCAGTCGAGTTGTAGCTGTTATAGGATGATGTAGAATTGGATCACTGTAGCAGTCACATTGTCTCTAATCGATCCTTGTGATTTTCCCAACGTTGAATGACTTGGAATTAGAGAATCTAGTCAAGTCCCCCTTTCAGTTTATTAAGACCCTGAACCAAGAGGATCTCACATTCAGAGTCTTTCTTCTGCAAACTACCGAAAGCCTGTTGCCCAAAGTGGTTTGTTCACTCCTCTTATCAAGTCTTCCAACTATTTATCTTTTAATCAACCCACTAATTGAAGTTAGAGCAAGACCTCCTTTGTTCCTCGCATGCAGAACTCAGTCCATGAGTTAGAGTGATATCTCCCTAATTCTCTACCCATTTGATCACCCATTACAACAATTGTGACATAAAACTGATGGGCATCGGGCTCTGCTCCTGCTGCAATCCAGGAGTGACTTTCATTGCCAACATTTCTAGTGCCGTTGCCAGGGACGAAGTTGAAAATATTCCCCAAGATTGAACGACATTGAGCTTCTGATTCTGAAGGTGCATCAGGCATCAGAGCCCTTGAATATTGCTACTGTGCACTTGGCGACTCCATTGTGACGACTCCACTGTGGCGAACCTGCCGTGTCAATTGTGGATTTCAGAGGCAGACACACGCTGTCCCATCCATAGCTACCCCTAGCTACACCAGAAACTGATCCAGAGGTGGTTCTCAGGAAAGGAAATGCCTCTGATGGAGAAGCTTCTACCACCAAACCAGGTAATCTGCCATCTCCTTCTGTAAGAACTCCATTTTCTCCTCCTCAATTTCCTAGCAGATCATTTTCTGAGGTTTCCCATTTCCTGAATTTCGGGAGTGTTCTTGTTGAGGTATGCTCCCCTGGTCCAGGATTAGAGGGAGAAATCCTTGTCACTCCCATTTCTCCTGAAGCTGTACCTTGGCGTAGACCCAGGAACACAGAAGATTTCCCCACTCTTGGCTTTACTGCTCCTCCTCTTGTTACTGTCGCCCCTTCTGCGTGAAGGGAAACATCAGCCGACTTAAGCTTGCTATCCTTCTCCCTAAATCCCCTATTGTTTCCCACTCCCCTTAGAAGCTCATCCCCAGTATACCCTTTTTGAGCTCCTTCTCCTTCGAGTTCTCCTCCACACAATATCCCTATGGCAGGATCAAATCCCCCTATGACAAGAATGGAGGCCATTATAGCTGCTAGGTATGCTCCTCTTGTGCTACCGCAACCTCCCAATGCCCTCCCAGCAGATGGTTACCTCAAACAGTTGCCCAGGTTTACAAGTGAGGGGGACATAACTGCAGAAGAGAACCTAGAATCCTTTTACAGTTTCACAGATGATAATAACATCATGCATGCAGACGTATGGATGAGGATTTTTGTCCATAGTCTCCAAGGTGAGGCTAGAAAATGGTTTAAGGCCCTACCTACTGGATCTATTGACAGGATCGAAGCTTTAGATAATGCCTTTTTAAGATAGCGGGGAGATAAAAAAGACTTCATGTATTACATGACAGAGTTTGGGTCTTTGAAGAGAAATGAAGGAGAGTCTGTCTCTGACTTCTCCAAGAGATTTAATAAAATGTACAACAAAATCCCTGCTGAGATAAAACCCTCTGAAGCCTCTGCAAAGATCACTTATTCTAGAACCATTGATCCCGATTTCTGCCTCTTGTTGAGGGAAAGAAGAGATACTACTCTGGCCTATATGCAAGATGCAGCAGTGGAGTTAGAATATAATATATTGGTTGTTGACTGACTCAAGAACACTGCTGGTAGAAACATATCCAGGCAGAGGCCTGAAGCTTCCTCATCCAGTTCCTCTCCCCTACCCCTTCAGACAGATGGGACAGCTAGGGTACTAAAGTCACTTTCTGATAGAATGGAAAGGTGGGAGTTAGAAGGGAAGCCCATGTACAAAAATCCCTAGAATGCGGATGGTAAAGGTTTCAGGAGACCTAATAGCAATGGACCACAGGCCTTCCCAAGGGAACAAAGGGAAAAAGACAGAGTAGATCAAAGGATCCAAACCCCTCTCCAAAATTACTTGGTTACTCATGAGGGAGGGGAGGAGATAGACGAGTTCAACCCCGAAATTCATTGTGTTGAAGAAGCTCCTCCTTTTCCCCATTTGACTCAATCTGCATATGAGAAATCCCTAATGAACATCCAAATCCATGAGTTAGGTAAGGGAGAAAGGGCCGGTCACACCTCTAACAGATACAATCTCAGGTCAAGGAAGAAAGAAGGAGACTTTGACAGCCAAGACCAACCCCTCATAGCAGATAGGCCTACTAAATCCACAACAGCCACTACTAAAGAAAAGAAAACTCAGAGTGCTTCGCCAACAGCTAAGGAGCCTATCGCTGAGGTAAGGGAAGCTCCTAAGCCTATCCCCTCCTTCAATTTTGAGCATGAGATTCAGAAGATTAGAATTCCTGTACCCCTATCTAAACTCGTTAAAAACAAAGATTTCAAAAGGTCCCTCTCCAAGTTGCTACAATCCGAGTCCCCCCAGCCTCCCTCTGAATTAGTGAATCTCCAATATGAAAGGCTAGCAGTTGTCCTAGGGCCCATGGTAGAAGATAGAGATGATTCATCCCCTCCCTTCTACACATCCCTGAGCATACATGATAAAGTGCTACATAACTGCCTCATGGACTCAGGGACTTCCCATAACCTTATGCCCAAAATAATAATGGAAGAGTTGGGACTGGAGGTGACGAAAGCTTATCATGATTTGTATTCTTTCGATTCAAGGAGAGTGCAGTGTCTAGGAGTCATCAAAGACCTGGTGGTTTCTTTGTTTCATCTTCCCATGAAGAGTGTGGTCATGGATATTGTGGTAGCCGACGTTCCTCCCAAATTTGGCATGCTGTTGTCAAGATCTTGGATTAAAAGACTTGGAGGAACGTTACAGATGGATCTCACGTATGACACCATTCCATTCTTTGGAGGGGAACACAGGAGGTTGTATAGAGAAGCCCAGCTAGCCTATATTGTCAGTGATGAAGCAAACCCAACTAATCACCCCATCTTTGCACTTGACATAGATCTAGGGTCTAGTTTGTTGCAAATCACTGAAACTCCTAAGGTCCCTTTACAGATCAGAAAGCAACCCATTCTTAATCGGGAGATACCTCCTCCAACCACCTCTGTTTGGAAGATGTTCTTTGATGGAGCTTCCTCTAGAATAGGCACAGGGGCTGGAGTGATTTTCATATCGCCCTGTTAAGAGACCATATCTCTGTCATACAAGCTAGAATTTGAACCCACCAACAATGTGACAGAATATGAAGCTCTTGTCCTAGGTATGAGGGCTGCAAAAGAAATGGGGATAAAGGATATGGTTGTATTCGGAGATGCGGAATTGATTATCCAATAGGTCAAGAATGTTTATTGGGCCAAGCATCCTCGGCTTAGGAGTTACAGAAACGAGGTATGGGACCTGATTGATAACTTCTTCTCAGCTTTCACATTACTTTTATCCCAAGAGAAGAAAATACCTCGGTCGACTCCTTAGCGGTCTCGGCTAGTTTGTTCAGGATCCCTCTGCCGCCAAAGATCCATGGTGAGGTCGAAATAAGATACAGACCATTCATCCTAGATAATGTAAAGCATTGGGAAGTATTCGAGGACGATCTTGAAATCCAAAATTTTCTTCAGTCCGTCGATGAGTTTTCTACATTACACATTGATCAGGATCCTGACCCTGAAGGTGACCCTCCCTCCGAGGTATTCTTGAATAAAATTTCTAATCACCAGATCATTTAGCTGCCTAGTAATCACATTCCAAGGGGTCTAGTCCCTTTAGAGAGACTATTCGACAAGAATGATGTGGCAGTAGAGGGTGGTGTCTCAAATAAATATGTTGATTCATCTGAGTGCAACATTGGCACGCAGGAGGAGCCTAAGTTTGTCAAATTATCAAGCAACCTGACTGATAAGTAGAGGATGGAATATACTGAGCTATTAAAGGAATTCACTGATGTGTTTGCATGGGCCTATGAAGAGCTCAAGACTTATGACACATCTTTCATTGAACACAAGATCCCACTGAAAGAAGAGGCTAAGCCATTCAGGTAGAAGCTGAGACAGATAAATCCCATGTTGCTACCTGTCATGGAGAAGGAAGTGAAGAAATTGCTAAATGCCCAAATTATTGTCCCCTTGAGATATTCCGAATGGGTGGCCAATTTGGTCCCAGTAAGGAAGAAAAGTGGAGAAATCAGACTCTGTGTTGATTTTAGGAACCTGAATAGGAGCTCAAGGAAAGACAATTACCCCCCGCCCAATATGGAACAAATACTGCAGAGGGTAAATGGTGCATCTAGGATATCCATGATTGATGGTTTTTCTGGCTATAATAAGATATTAGTCATACCTGAGGATAGAGAAAAAATGACCTTCACCACTCCTTGGGGCACATTCATGTATGCCAAAATGCCTTTTGGATTGATGAATGCAGGGGCAACATTTCAGCGAGCCATAGACATAGCCTTCATCGGGGAGAAAGATAAGTTTGTGGTGATCTACTTGGATGACATAATAGTCTTCTCCAGGTCCGACAGTGAGCACTGCAGTCATTTGAGAAAATTTTTTTTGAAGTGTCGGAGGTTTGGCCTATCCTTAAATCCCAGAAAATATTTGTTTGCTATGAAGGAGGGGAAGCTATTAGGCCATATAGTATCAGAAGAAGGAGTGAGGATTGATTCTAGTAGGGTAGAGGCAATCCAAACCCTATCATTTCCTAGATCCAAGAAGGAAGTTCAGGCCTTCTTGTGGAAGATTAACTTTCTGAGGAGGTTTGTCCCGAATTTTGCTGAGATGGTGAAACACATCACAGCCATGCTCAGGAAGGGAAATGAAGTGAAATGGACCGTCGAGCCCAGGGAATCTTTTGTCCAAATAAAAAGGGCATTGACTGAGGCACCTGTGCTAATTAGTCCTGATTATTCCAGAGATTTCCTAATTTTTTCTTTTGCTTCTTGTGATACAGTAGTAGCAGTCCTGTTGCAGAAAAATGAGGAAGGGCAAGAGCAACCCATTGCCTTCTTCAGTAAGGCATTAAGAGATGCAGAGATTAGGTACGATATTATGGAGAAGCAGGCTTATGCCTTGGTGAAAGCCCTCAAATCTTTCGGAGTCTATGTCGTACACTCAAAGGTCACCGCATACGTTCCTTCGGCCTCTGTGAAGGACATCCTCGTACAGCCTAACATAGATGGGAGAAGAGGGAAATGGATTGCCAAGATCCTAGAGTTTGATCTGGATATTAAGCCCACCAAGTTGATAAAGGGGCAAGGTTTATCCAAGTTGCTGGCTAAATCCAATTGCAAAGCCTTAGGAATTAACTTCATTAATGAGCAAGCTGAGTCATCCAACAAGAATTTTCAGAGTGCCTTATCACTAGCAACATGCACCTGGTACAAGGATATCTTGTATTTTATACAAGAATTAAAACCTCCTAATGGATTGGGAAAAAGTAAGGCTAGAGATTTAAATCTCAAAGCGGTTAGATATTGCCTCATTGACCAAGCCTTGTACTAGAAGGACCCTCTAGGGGTATTTTTAAGATGCCTGGACCTGGAAGAAGCCCAGAAGGTTATGTTTGAGTTCCATAGCAGTCTTTGCAGAGGTCATCATTTCTGGAAGACCACAGCTCAAAAGATCCTCCGGGTTGGGTATTACTGGCCCACTTTATTCCTTGATGTCTGCAGAGAAATCACAGCTTGCATCAAATGCCAAAAGTTCTCAGGAAAGCTGCAGCTCAAATCTCTGCCATTAAAGCCTGTAGTAGTTCCAGCACCCTTTCAACAGTGGGGATTGGACTTCATTGGAGAAATTCATCATCCCTCAAGTGGCCAACACAGATGGATTCTGATTGCGATGAACTATTTTACCAAGTGGATAGAAGATGTCCCCACCAGGAGCACTTCTCACAAAGTAATTATCAACTTCCTGGAGGACATCTTAGCCAGATTTGGCTTCCCTAGCAGAATTGTCATTGACAATGCCACCTCTTTCAGGTCTAAACCTCTGGTCAAGTTCTGTGAACAGTTTGAGATCTCACTGATTCACTCTACTCCCTATTATCCTCAAGGAAATGGACTGGCAGAATCTTTCAATAAAATTCTAATCAAGCTCATTAAGAAATTACTGGAAGACAATAAAAGAGCCTGGTGGAAGTGCAACAGACCAGGGAATAGGTCATGAATAGGGCCTATGATCATCAGTAGAAGATCAAGCAGGCTTTTGACAAGAAGAGCAGAAAGAGAGATTTCGAGCCGGGTGATCTGGTGCTCAAATGGGATGCACCCAGGAAGGAAAAGGGCAAGCACAGTAAGTTTGATGCCCTCTGGTTTGGGCCTTTCAAGATATATGAAGTATTTTCAAACAACACCTACAGGTTGCAGGATTTGGAAGGCAAAGAAGTTTTTAATGGCCCAGTAAATGGGCACTTCTTGAAAAAATGTTTTTTGTGAGCCACAATCGGCTCTTTTGTTTTTGTAAATATAGTTTTTTGTTTTAGCTTAATAAATGACTCCATAGCCCAACAACAAGGCACTGAATCTGCAAAAAAGAGTCCTTAGAGCATCACAGGGACGAATCTATCCCCCATGGAGCCTAATATTAGCGACATTTCTTGTAAGGGGGGATAAAATGCGAAGGAATGGGTAAAAAATCCACTTACCCTAAGTTTGGGATGCAAGATGCACCTGTGGTTAAGTGGAAAGCAAATCTGAACGGTAGGGATCCGTGCACCCAGATCAACGACGCATATCGGATTCTGGAGCCCCCCCACCTTTCTACCTTTAAGCGGGGGGGGGTCCGGAATCGAGGGTGCATCTCTTCAACGGTTACGATCAGATCGCCCGGATCAACAATGCGCAAGGCCATTCCGGACCCCCCCCGCCTTTCTACCTTTATGTGGAGGGGGGGGGGTCCGAAATGGAGGGCGCACCTCTTCAACGGTTATGATCAGAGTGCCCAGATCAACGATGCATAGGCGAGCCAGACCACCCTTGCCTTTCTGCATTTAATCAACGTGGGTCCCTCCCCCATCATGTCACCTCTCAAGCTGCCTCTCCCCTGCAGCCTATCTTCCACCTCACCTCATAGCATGGCCCTTCCTCATTCCATCATCCTCCTACCAGCTGCCATGTGTCCCCCTCTCTCCACGTCACCTGTCCATTCATCCTTGTGGCACACTTTGTCCTTTTTCTCATTTTCCCCTGACACCTCATGCCAGGTGTTCTTCATCTCCCAACTCGCCTCCCCTCTTCCTTCAGTCCTGCTGCCTTGTGACTTCCCCGTCATCTACCTATGGCATTGTGCCTCATCATAAGAGTGCTTCAGCTCTCTCCCTCTGGCTATGTATGGCTGTCTCTACCCATCCACCACTCCCATTACATGGCCCAGCCTTCGCGCTAGCCTCCACGTCTATTTGTCAGGCCGTTCAGCTAATCCAGGTGGCAGCACGAGGGGTCCTCCATGTCCCAAAGCTGTCGAGTTGGCCGGGCCATCCTCAATCCCAAGGAAGAAGTTATTAAGGTAGTTGGTGGTGGTTAGACATCGCCTCCGCCATAAAGGGAAAGTCCTGCGACGAATTAAAGCACGTCGATTCACCCACGGGACTGTCAGGAGTTTGATTGCGTCTGCCATAGGTGCACGATCATTCAGAGACTGCAAGTGAAGATTGTCAGAAGCCATGCAGACACAACGTTTTTAATGCAGCGTCTCGATTGTGTTGCTGTTGTTGTTTTGAGTATATGTAGGCGTTTTCGCCATTTTTGTATGGATCGATGGTCGAGAAAGGCTCCCGGTTGTAAGCTTTAATGAAGCATTTTTATTCTGGCTATGCATGCACTCTTGAGACTTCTTGCCTTATGAATGTCAGTTTCTTTCACGTCTTTCTTTACAATGTGTTAGAGGAGCTTGGAATTGGAGAATCCAGTCGAGTTGTAGCTGTTATAGGATGATGTAGAATTGGATCACTGTAACAGTCACATTGTCTCTAATTGGTCCTTGTGATTTTCCCAATGCTGAAGGACTTGGAATGGGAGAATCCAGTCAAGTCCCCCTTTCAGTTTCTTAAGACCTTGAACCAAGAGGATCTCGCATTCATAGTCTTTCTTCCGTAAATTACCGAAAKCCTGTTGCCCAAAGTGGTTTGTTCACTCTTCTTATCAAGTCTTCCAACTGTTTATCTTTTAATCAACCCACTGACTGAAGTTAGATCAAGACCTCCTTTGTTCCTCGCATGYTGGACTCAGTCCATGAGTTAAAGTGATATCTCCCTGAGTCTCTACCCATTTGATCACCCATTACAACAATCATGACATAAAACTGATGGGCGTCGGGCTCTGCTCATGCTGCAATCCAGGAGTGACTTCCGTCGCCAACATTCTCCATTGTTGCCTTTTTTTTTCTTTAACAAACCAAGAATGCTCCATTCTATTTTCACCTTCATCAGTTTTCCACTCTCTAACATTCTTCATTGATTTTGAGAGCTCAGGTGTTGGAACTTGAACAAATGTGCTAACATTTTTTTGCCTAGCATTCATGGAGACTCCAGTTGCAGTTTTGGATGCCATTATTTCATGTCTTGATCTAGATACATTCATAGATATTTTCTTTGATGCCATTTTTCCTAAATGAAAAATTAAAAAATAAATTATTTCTTTATAATAATAATGGGAAAATGTTTACATTAATCTTTAATAAAGGTTTACATTAATCTTTAATAATAATTACATCGTTTAATAAATCTTTTTAATCTGAACATTGTATTTTATGGTTCACTCGGCTTACTGGACCACAAAACTCAACATTACAACTCTTCTCTGTGTACATAAGAATTAAAGCCACTGCAAAAGCACATCAAACATGAAAGACTAGCTTCCTCCAGTTCAAAATTAGTTTTTCCTTCCAGCCCCCCTATCAACTCTCAATCAAAATTTTGTGGAATCTGATATGGAATATAGCATCTATATTTAAAATGTACATGTTGAAATTAATAATTTACACATGACAAAAATGACTTGAAATTTCACTTGGTTTGTTTATAGATGGTTTGTGTATAGAAATTATTTGATTGTGTAGTTTATATTGAAAAAGTGGCAACAAAATAAAACTCAATTAATTAATTAATCGATCAATATCCATCCATCTTCGATTTTGAAAAATTTTCACGAGGTTCTTTATTAATTTTAAAAACAGAGGTTGGAGCAGATGGAATCTCACAAGTGCAAACTTTGATTATGTTTCTCTTTCCTAATAGTAATAATTGATTTAAATGCTCCTATCTTTCCATTCCCTTTGGCTAGGGAAAAATAATAACATGGTTAAAACTAAATGAGGGTAGCCTCGAACTCACGAACATATTGACATTTCATTATGTGGTTGTCAGTAATACAATGTAAGATTTCATTGTTCATGACAGGGGGTCCCTTGTCCCATAAACAAGGGCGTCTCATACACCAATTAGATGTCTGGCTTGGCCGTGACCTAAAAAATGGATTATTATTATTATTATATATTGGTGAAAATGTAGTAAAATAGTTGGAAACAAAACTATAGTACCAACTCAGTTTATATAGTTGTTTAAGAAAGATATTGATAGTGCTAGTTTTACTTTTTCCCATCAAGGTGCAACCAGTGAATTGAATTGAATTGAATTGGTGTATTGTGTAACATCCCACTCTACTGACCACATTATTATCGACTTATTCTTTGAGGACACTTGTGTGCAAGTGATCCGGTTATGATACATGGTGATTTTGTTTCAATTATGGATTATACATGATGATGATGATGATATGGTGTGACTTATTGATATATATGTATTGACAAAGGCTATTGATGAGTTTACCTGAGTGTGCAGGACATGTGAAAAATTATGGATGTTGATGGCATCAATGGGTCTCCTTGGACTCTGGATTGAGTAAAGGAGTAGATTATATTTTGTTTAAATATTTCATTTTACGCATATGTGACATGTGATTGATTATAGTATGATCGTGTATATGGATCATTGACAATGTTTTGTCAATGGATGCAGGTTGACGATGCTTTCTAATATGATTCACATAAGGAGTAAATGGGCCATGCATAGAAACCTGGCATTGAGGGAGAGGTGTGGCAGAGTCCCTGTCACAGCCTAATAGCGCTCCCACCGTGGCGCAAATGGTAGTTTAATGATTTCCTAGTTATAGAGGTCCACGATGTCATGAGGGTGGACCAAGACAATTGCTCATGAAGATTTATAAGGGGCATGCAATAAGGCAGAGTCCTTATTCCTTAGAAGTTCTTAGCCTCTCACAAGGTCGCATGTGTGGAGTGTTGACTCCAAGGGTTGGACAAACTACCAAAACCAGTCAAAGGTGAGTGACACCCTTGGAGCACGGAGGTGCGTCTTGAAAGACACATCATGTAATTAAAACTTGAGTCAATAAATCTAGGTGGCCTAGAAAACATTAAATATATTAAACCCTGTCGAATTAGCTTATTTAATTAAACAATGAATCTATTAATTATTAATCCTAATAAAAATCTAAGCCTAATTCTAAGACTAAGCCTAAGTCTAAGATTAGTTAAGGGACTAAATTAAATATACAAATTAAACTAAAATAAATGAGATAAATCCAATTAGGAAAAATATGAATATAAATATAAAGACAGGATAGATTGCACATGTGTGCATGAAATTAATACTTTGGATTTTTAAATTAGAATAAATAATAATATGAGAGAATAGGAGTACACTTGGAAAATAATCTTGAGTCAACCTACCACTAGTCTAACTAGAAGAAGACTCATAATCAAACTCTAATTAAGATATAGTTAGGAGACACTCATTAAATGAGTATCTGGGGAATAAAGGGACAACTAAGAGAGAAAACAGAAGCACATGAGAGGATGTGAGGGAATTTGACTTTTTAATTAAAATAAAAAAAAATATAATTACTTGTGCAACTTGGAGAGAGAGTGACAGGTGTGTGGGTGAATAATCCTAATTTATTTAATTAAAAAGTTAATTATTTGTGCATGTGGACATGTGTCAGTGAGGAAATTCCTACAAAACAAATGTTGTAGATGGGTAAAGGAGGACACTTGTTATTGGTAAAGTTATGCTGCCAAAATCATTTCGGGACTGTGTTTTACTTGTGAGAGTTGGGAGACCAAGTTTGAGGATAGAGTGGTAACTCTTCCTTGCGAGACAAACTTGGAGCAATATTATTTTTGGTTTTTGTGCTTGGCCCCTTTGTGGCTCGGGGGGATAAGGGGGAAGAAGAGTACCCCTAGTTTTGGTTGGGAGGTATCAGTGAAGTCTCTCTGATTAGCAAGCGACAGGAAGGAAGAAATGCTAGTTGCAAAAAAACATCTTTGTCAATTATGGTATTCTTATTTAAGATTTGTAATTGTATTAAGATTAAATTGTATATATTTAGTTTTAGAAATTTGTCATCATTGTATTGTATTTTTGAAATTGAATTGGCAAGTTCCTTGATGGTTTTTGTGTAATCTAGAAAGTGAAATTCTGATAATTGTTTTCATTTGAAATTCTCAAAATGAATAATGGTTGTTAGGATATAGATAGACACAGAAGGAAAAATTTCTTGGTCATTGCCAGTGATTGTGTATCATACTTCTAAATTTATGTCTCAAGTTATTACATCTGCGATTGATTCTGTGTAATGGTTTATGTTTGTATGTCAGAAGGAATGTTGTATTATATATGATTGGGTTGGGAAAAATTCTAAAGAACTGAATAACCCTTGCAATCACTGAGTTAAATTCTAATTTCTGAGAATAAAACTATGTTTACAAAGTTGTTGAATTTTAGAATTAAGATTATATTCTTTCTGTACTCTTTGGAATGATTGGAAATTGCGTAGAACTAGTTACACCGAAAAGCGTATACCTATTGGAGATGGGTACAATTAATGATCTTTAAATCTTAAATTCTAATATGATGGTCATGCATTGAAGATGCTGGCATATTCTTAGTCGTCCTCCAAAATCCATGAGTCAGATTTATTGTTGATAACTTATTTGCATTTATAAATGCATTCGTTAACCTGTTTACTTTTTAACATTTACCTAATCATATTAAGAAATTACTGTAACATCATATGATTGCCACGTTTAAATGATTAACTTTTGGAATTCTTTAACTATCCGTACGTGGCTAAGATGTGCAGGGTTTGTTTTCTGTGTGGGATTTAGCCACTATTTATGTGATGGATTAGGAAGTTCGCAGTTTCTTCATGCATGGGCCTGGCGTTTTCACTGTTTTTTTTTAAAGCGAGAGTTTTTTTTTATCGGCCATTCGACGTTCACCAGCCGCGAGTTAGCGGCTGTGCTAGTTATTGATTCCTTGTTCTCGATTTTAGTTTGGTGATTGAGAATGTATAATCACATCTGGTCTTTAGATAACTGATGAATTTTGTATTGAGATATTACACACCCTTTTTAACCATTTACACGAACTATGATTTAATAAAAATCCAAATTTTATCTTGCTTGTGCACAATAATTTACCCGTGGGCTCTTCCTCCTCATGACGTATAGGCTTGGCATTTTGGGAGTTGGGATTTGTATCTGTCTCGGTGCCAGGATGTTATTGTGACTTGGCATGTAACATGTCTCGGCTCTTCTGGTTTCATGCAACTTGATTTATGTTGGTTCTCTATTTTGTTATGCCCAGAAATCTACCCCATGGGATTTTCCCTTAGTGCCTTGTATGTTGAGCTTAGGTGTTGTCTGACAAGTGTTGCGTTGGCTATCTTCCATGAATTGAAACGCTGACTTGGTATTGGGTTTTCGATTTCTTTCTTGAATTTTTCTTATGATCCGTAACTTATAATTCCATGTGATCATTGACCAATCTAGGAGCAGGATCCGATTGGTTATTTTGGAAATTTTTGAAGTAAACTATCTTCCCGAACTACTTAATCGATTGCTTACTGGAACAAAATTATGTGTAGACACTTCATGTCAAATTTTATTTCTGGAAACAAAATATTGGGGCTATATGTTGCCCTCTACTTTAGAAGCTTCTGAGCATGCTAATTAATTTATCGTTGTCAAAGAATGCAACCCCTGACATTTTGTAATCTTTCTTCGTTGCCCTCTTGAAATTTCATCCTTGATATCATAAATTTTGAATGTCGTTGATTAAGCTTATTAAATTGATGTATTTTTTTTTT
>ML778539.1:833446-865598 GCA_009831015.1 Picea engelmannii | reverse complement strand
AATCTATTGTCTCTCTTCTTTGAGATTTCCTTTAGTGGAGGATTGAAGTGGTGGAGGCCCAACTAGAAGGAACTTAGTTTCTCGGTTCCGAACTGTGCCGACACAAAAGTTTGTAACATTTTCACTTTTGTTGATCATATATTAATAGAAATACTATTTTCTCATCCAATTGATATCTTGCAAAAATTTGAATTATTATTCCATGGGCATATTTTTTATGTATATTAATGGATTGTGCTATTGAATGTGTTAACATCATATATTATCACCATATGCTTGCTTTGCTTCATTGCCGAGGACTAGTTGCAGGGGTATTGCTTTGGGTCAAGTGCTCAATGATGGACTTCATCGAACGTCTAGACGAGGTAGGCATTTTATCTTGTCTTGCTAACATATTTGTTTATATAGCATACTTGAGAATAGAGTTGATTTCTGTAGTCATTTCCATCTGTTGTGGTTTACCCCTAGCCATAGAGAGATTTTCCTCATAATAGAATTGGCGACCATACTGGGGAGTGAATATTCTTTTTTGGATTTTGGAGTGTTTTTCTCCTTAGATTGCTCTCGTTCCGATTGTGTTTATTGTCGTGTCATTTCTTGAAAGCCTCTATTCACTCTAGGTTTGATTTTTCCAACCTTCTCCCTTGCCTAGATTTGTTTTTGAAACATATATGCGGTTTGTTTCTTGACAGTCGTGTATATACACATGTTGTCCTTCTGCAAGTTGCATACATACGCGTTGTTTCCCTGAACAACTACGTAAATCATCCCTTGTTGCTTGTTTGTAGGGTTTGGTGGTTACTGGGTGGGTTTTGATGATTGTTGTGTCTTCTTGGGTATCTGTAGTAACTGTTAAGTGTCTGTGGGATGACAGGAAACTTGTATTTGGTTTAATTTCTAGGTGAAGTCTTTCTCATCATCTTTTCATTGTGATTGTCCTTGTACATTGGGCTAGGTGTTTTGCTCCTTGGAATCCTACTTGAGTTGTTTGTTGCTATACACAATAGTGTTTATATATGAAGAAGTTGTTCAATCCATGCATTTTCATTTTTCTTATATTGAAAATACAAAAATATTAGGCATTTTGCATTGCTTGGCATTTTGATCTTTTGAGTCTTTGTCATTATCTTAGTGCATGAAATGAAAGATTGCATTTTTACTTTAGAATTATAGAGTTGAAATTGAAAATTGCATTTGTTATTAGAAGCATATCATTCATTCAAAATTGAAGTTAGGACTTTGCACTGTATTCATATTTACTTTATTTTTCTGAGTCATAACATCATAAGTTTCACTACCATACCTTTTTGAGTAAGCACGACCACTAAAATTAATTCTATAATTTAAAATTGATTATTCACAATTTTATTTTCTAGGGTGCACAAACTAGCTTAGGATTTAGTGCCTTGGAATAAGATTTTGTGAGTAAACTTCTCCAAGGCTATTAAATCAACATATGTGTCTAACAAAGGGAGTGGAGAAACCCATTGTATAATTGGTAATATCAGGAGGCTCCTCTCACACCGGAGTTAATCACGAAGTCATGCGAGGTTGGTTGAATGGATATCCCCTCGATAACTTCTTAGCGTCAGAGATATTTCTGGGGATCTATTCGTATCTGGGGATCTTGTTAGTGCCCTTTCTTCCGTGAGAGGCGGTCCTTTCTAGGTTTTCGGATTTTGTAGCCTACCCATACGGTGGACCTAACTTATGAATTCTCACCTGTGCATCGGTTATACATTGGTTTCTTAGTTGCTTGACTTAGGTTCCACATAGGTTACTTGCAGGGGTTATTCTGCAGGTACCCTGAGTCAGATAAGGGTCAGATAACCCACACCCTTTATGGAGGATCATGTTTTCGAGGGGATCTGACCGACTGGTTGTCAATCCCACAAGGGCCCTTATAACCAATTCATTTACCTTCGATCTTTAGCAGGGAGTCTTAGGCTCCTCTTGGATGAGACATAACTTCTTTATGGAGGGAGGCCCCTTTCAGCCACTTTACCCTGTTTGTGTGCATATTGGTCGTTTTATTTTTGGTGTTCTCTTTGATTACTAGTTGGCCCTAGGATTTAATTTTTGTATCTTGATTCTTAAGTCATCGTAGAGTCAGACCAACCTCCTCGCTGGTCCCATCGCTTATTACAGTTACCACCATATTTTGACTCTTTTACTTATAAAATGTGTAGAGTTATTAGATGTGGTACACACACATCCATTGTTCAGACTGACGAGTGTTGCATTGGCTATCTTCCACAACTTGAAACGCTGACTTCGTATTGGGTTTTTGATTTCTTTACTGAATTTTTCTTATGACCTATAACTTCAAATTCTGTGTGATCGTTGACCAATCTAGGAGCAAGATCCGATTGGTTATTTTGGAAATTTTTGAAGTAAACTGTCTTCCCGAACTACTTAATCAATTGCTCACTGGAGAAAAATTATGTGTAGACACTTCATGTCAAATTTTATTTCTGGAAACAAAATATTAGGGCTATATGATGCCCTCTACTTTAGAATCTTCTGAGCATGCTAATTAATTTATCATTGTCAAAAAATGCAACCCCTGACGTTTTGGAATCTTTCTTCGTTGCCCTCTTGAAATTTAATCCTTGATATCATAAATTTTGAATGTCGTTGATTAAGCTTATTCAATTGATGTATTTACCTGTTCGTTGCCATATCACTGGGATTTCCTCGTGTTTAAATCACTATCCTTTCTTTTTCTTTAGAGACTTCAAAGTTCCTCCTTGTGGCATGAGTTGTTCCAGAGAATGTTCCCATTCGTTGGCTTGCACACAGTCTTGGATTGTGTTGCACGTCGGATTAAGGGTTGGAATAGATCCTGGAACCTTAGTGGTTGGGAGGTTTAAGTGTTAACCTTCCAACCTAGGTTCAGATCCTTTAAACTATTGTTATAGAAAGATTTTCCTCACCCTATGCAATCTTGCATAGAGGGCCTTTTTCCATTTTCCTATGCAGACTTTTCATCCCTTTTTACAAAAGTCCAGAGCTAAAAAATACATTTTTCCACATGTACGCACATTGCCTACTATACAACATGTGTATATGAAGGTTGCACCACTATAGCCTGCGTAAATCGAGATTTGTGCCCAAAAATGAAAAATAGTGTCAGGTTTCCATGTCATGATAGGAGATCTGTGATCCTTGGCCTTCCATATACTGGAAACATTCCGACTTGGCCCTTCAATTCCATTTGAAGATTATAAACGGGCCAATTCCAAGCTATGGAAAAGAGGAGAAAGAATTCAACTTTGAGAGCAAAGTTACTCTAGAGAAATTATTTATTTCATATTGAGTCTGCATCCCTTTGTCCTTTAAGTTTGAACACAATGTTCATCCCTCAAGCTCTTCCCTYATTGATTGAGAAATCTATTGTCTCTCTTCTTTTAGATTTCCTTTAGTGGAGGATTGAAGTGGTGGAGGCCYAGCTAGAAGGAACTTAGTTCCTCGGTTCCAAACTATGCCAACACGAAAGTCTGTAACATTTTCACTTCTGTTGATCATATATTAATAGAAATACTCTTTTCCCATCCAATTGATATCTTGCAAATATTTGAATTATTATTCCATGGGCATATTTTTTATGTATATTAATGGATTATGCTATTGAATGTGCTAACATCATATATTATCACCATATGCTTGCTTTGCTTCGTTGTTGAGGATTAGTTGTAGGGGTATTACTTTGGGTCAAGTGCTTAACGATGGACTTCATCGAACGTCTAGACGAGGTAGGCATTTTATCTTGTCTTGCTAACATATTTGTTTATATAACATACTTGAGAATAGAGTTGATTTCTGTAGTCATTTCCGTCTGTTGTGGTTTACCCCTAGCCATAGAGAGATTTTCCTCGTAATAGAATTGGTGACCATACTGGGGAGTGAATCTTCTTTCTTGGAGTTTGGAGTGTTTTTCTCCTTAGATTGCTCTCGTTCCTACTGTGTTTATTGTCATGTCATTTCTTGAAAGCATTTGTTCACTCTGGGTTTGATTTTTCCAACCTTCTCCCTTGCCTAGATTTGTTTTTGAAACATATATGCGGTTTGTTTCTTAACAGTCATGTATATATGGATGTTGTCCTTCTGCAAGCTGTGTACATACGCGTTGTTTCCCTGAACAACCACATAAATCATTCCTTGTTGCTTGTTTGCAGGGTTTGGTGGTTACTGGGTGGGTTTTGATGACTGTTGTGTCTTCTTGGATATTTGTAGTGACTGTTAAGTGTCTGTGGGATGACAGGAAACTTGTATTTGGTTAATTTATGGGTGAAGTCTTTCTCATCATCTTTTCATTGTGATTGTCCTTGTACATTGGGCTAGGTGTTTTGCTCCTTGGAATCCTACTTGAGTTGTTTGTTTCTATACACAATAGTGTTTATATATCAAGTTGTTGTTCAATCCATGCATTTTCATTTTTCTTATATTGAAAATACAAAAATATTAGTCATTTTGCATTGCTTGGCATTTTGATCTTTTGAGTCATTGTCATTATCTTAGTGCATGAAATGAAAGATTGCATTTTTACTTCAGAATTGTAGAGTTGAAATTGAAAATCGCATTTATTATTAGAAGCATATCATTCATTCAAAATTGAAGTTAGGACTTTGCATTGTATTCATATTTACTTTATTTTTCTGAGTCATAACATCATGAGTTTCACTACCATACCTTTTTGAGTAAGCACGACCACTAAAATTAACGCTACAATTTAAAATTGATTATTCACAATTTTATTTTCTAGGGTGCACAAACTAGCTTAGGATTTAGTGCCTTGGAATAAGATTTTGTGAGTAAACTTCTCCAAGGCTATTAAATCAACATATGTGTCTGACAAAGGGAGTGGAGAAATCCATTGTATAATTGGTAATATCAGGAGGCTCCTCTCACACCGGAGTTAATCACGA
The DNA here is from genome assembly GCA_009831015.1 of Picea engelmannii. Classification (NCBI taxonomy): domain Eukaryota; kingdom Viridiplantae; phylum Streptophyta; class Pinopsida; order Pinales; family Pinaceae; genus Picea; species Picea engelmannii. The sequence continues at coordinate 860,670 of ML778539.1, read as the reverse complement.
GGTCGTGCGAGGTTGGTTGAATGGATATCCCCCCGATAACTTCTTAGCATCAGAGACATTTCTGGGGATCTATTCATATTTGGGGATCTTGTTAGTGCCATTTCTTCCATGAGAGGCGGTGCTTTCAAGGTTTCCGGATTTTGTACCCTATCCATACGGTGGACCTAACTTATGACTGCTCACCTGTGCATCGATTATACATTGGTTTCTTAGTTGCTTGACTTAGGTGCCACATAGGTTACTTGTAGGGGTTATTTTGCAGGTACCCTGGTCAAATAAGGGTTAGATAACCCACACCCTTTATGGAGGATCACGTTTCCGGGGGGATCTGACCGACTGGTTTTCAATCCCACAAGGGCCCTTATAACCAATTTTTTTACCTTTGATCTTTAGCAGGGAGTCTTAGGCTCTTCTTGGGCGAGACATAACTTCTTTAGGGAGGGAGGCCCCTTTCAGCCACTTTACCCCGTTTGTGTGCATATTGGTCGTTTTATTTTTGGTGTTCTCTTTGATTACTAGTTGGCCCTAGGATTTAGTTTTGTATCTTGAGTCTTAAGTCATCGTGGAGTCATACCAACCTCCTCGTTGGTCCCATCGCTTGTTACAGTTACCACCGGATTTTGACTCTTTTACTTCTAAAATGTGTAGAGTTATTAGATGTGGTACACACACATCCACTATTCAAACTTTTGATTCTACAAGGATGAGTATTGAACTGAGTCTTTAGAACACTGGGAGCCCTTCGACTCCCACACCTACTATAGTTAATGGCACCCCTTTGACTCCTACAACCACAATGGTTGTAGTGCTAGAGGCACCTATCATTACTATTTCTCATCCTATAGTGAATGCTCAATCTCTTGCCTTGAACCCATTTGGGTCTCTTGGTCACTCACTAGGCTATAATGTTATGTCCATCCCTATGGCCTCTAGTCCTTTTTCGTATGGTATGTTGAATTTTACTTGACAGTTTTCAAACTCCATTCGAGTTGTTGAGCTTAATGATAGATTTGGACTTGGGGGAATTACACCTCCTTACATTTCTTATGCATTTGGTGGTTATCAAATCCCTCAAATGACTTCTAATAAGGGAGGCATTCCCTCTTTTAACATCGGGTCTAATCCTCCTACTTCTGGGTGGAGAAACCAACCTGCCAGACAAGCTTTTACTCAAGTTCCGTCCTATACCCTTAACTCCTTAGTGTCAATTCCAACCAACACGTTTGGCATGATGAATCCACCTCTATCCTCTAGATTCACACCCAGAGGAGGTCACTTTCACGCCTTGGGAAAACACTAGCCCAAAGCCACTTTGACTGGGGGCAATATTTATAACCCCCATCAGAACATTCCTACTAGAATGATGCCCAAAAAACCTCTTATGAATCAACTTGGAGGGGGTTCTTACAATCCCAGATAGGGCCATGGTGCTTACCAAAACCCTGGATGGGCTGCAATTCCTTAAGCACACTCTTTCTAGGGAGCTTGGGGCCAGATTTTGCAACCCCATCTCCCTTTTCTGGCCAAGCTTAATCTGCCAGACTTGTCTAAGTTGATGAATGACCCTGTGTGTCATTATCCTACATGGCCCCCCATCCCCACCAAGATTCCTTCAGACATCCCAAAATTCAAAGGTAAGAATGGAGAGGATCTTGGTGATCACGTTACTACCTTTCACCTTTGGTGCTCCTTGAATTCCCTTAATGGTGATTCTATTCTGTTAAGATTGTTTCAACACACCCTCATTGGGGTCGTTGTGAAATGGTATATCGAGCTACCTAGGGGGGAATATGGGACCTTTAGTCAGATGGTACTGGTCTTCCTTAACCACTTCCAATTGCCAGTTCGTTACGATGCTGGCCTAGAACTTTTGTCGACTTTATGCCAGTACACCACCACTCATATCTCAGATCATATCCAAGAGTGGTGTAGACGAAAGAGGTTGATTAAGACCTCCATACCCTCAACCTTTCTTTTATAATGGTTCCTTAAGTGTTTGCAGCCTCTTATATCGAAGGATGTTGCTACATCTGGGGTTATCACTAAGGAAGAAACGATCTTCAAAGCCCAACAATTAAATATTATATATGTTCAGTCTGGGATGTTATACCACATTCTTCCAGATGCACCAAGGTCAAACTATGACCCTAAACAAAATACCAGACCTCATGGTGATGGCATTGTAGGCTCTGCCAATGTATGCATACTTGACGACAAGCCATTTGAAATAGTTCTCTTTAAACCAGTCTGCAGGAGGGCCATCGTCATTCATGTCTTCCAATACCACTCATTCAGTGGATGTACATTTCGTGCAATCGTTGACCGTCCCAAATGGTAACCAATAACCAGGTGGGAATAAAATAAAAAGATGTAATAATAATTGTAAGGGTGGGAAAAATAATAATAAACCCAAGAACAATGGTAATAATGATAAGATGAATAATAATGCTGGAGAGGGAAAGAAAGAAATATTTAAGGTGAAATTTCCCTGTAAGCTTTGTATAGACGATCACCTTACTCATTTATTCACCAAACTTGCAGAAGCTGCGAGGCTATTATCTCTATTGCCCGCTGTGTTGATGAATCGTTTCCCAAATAACCAACACATGGCCTTGAGCTCCTCAAACGTTGAAAATGTGGCTGGCAGGAGTCAAAACCTATCATTGCAAGATGACGATCGTTTGTGTATCAATATGGTCAATGAGAAAGTTCATGTAGCCACTCGATCTCGATATTCTAGTTCCTCACAGGTTATACCTGGTCTAGAATCTCCTCCTCCTCCTCTAGAGATGACTTTACAGATCGAAAAACCAGAGCCACTGCCCTGTAATACGAAAGGAGTACTCAAGCGCTCTACCCACAATCCAAATGATAGAGCTGCCCAGAATTACTCTATTATTGAGGACCTAGGTCAAACCCCTTGTGCGATGTCGGCTCTGGAGGTACTCCAAACATGTCCTTCATAGAGGAATGCCTTGCTATATGCATAAGGAGATCTAGACCCCAGCGGCTCAAAATTTATCAAGTTTGACGTCATAGATGTGAAGCCTCGCTTGCCTTACCATGTGGCATTCCAAATCTACATGGGGTACTCAAAGTATACCATCAAACGTGCAATTGTTGATGAATGCATTGTTACATGTGTGATGTCCTTGATCTGTTGGAAATCCCTTAGATCTCGAACTCTTTCTAAATCATCGAACATGTTGAATGCTTTGACGGTCATTCCTTCGACCCTCACATTATTCTTCCTTCCTTTCCTGTCCAGTTGGGTGGGAAGACGGTAGAGGTGGAGATTGAGGTAGTTGATGCGCTTCTTGATTATAACTTGTTACTAGGATGCAATTGGACCTATGCTATGATTGTTGTCGTAACGTCTGTCTTCTGTACTCTTTGTTTTCCTCATGAAGGGAAGATCGTGACAATCGACCAGTTATCCTTTGTGTATTCTAGTCCCAATGCATCTGTTGAACCATCTATCCCAGTGATTGACAATTCTCATCTGGAAATTGAGAATATTGGTGTCAGAATGTATTCTTCCCTTATGGGTACTTTCAAATTCATGGCACCGATTCACCATGTGTACGCCATGTCCAGTAGGCCCGTTTCGACAGAGATGTCCATTCCTTTCCGCATTTCCTATTTTAGTGATCCTTGAATCCTACCTTCCCCGAATTCATATTGTGAAGGTCAGTCACATGCTAGAGTGTCCATGCCGCTATTGGCAACGAAGATTACGTATCAAGCTGTTCTTGACTCTTCCGCCGATCCCGATCCTGTTACCTCGCCGATGAACGATGATGATCTCTTTCTGAGGCCCATGTGTGCCACTTTCTTGTCTTGTTCACATGACTGCCTCGATGAGACTTTTCTCTCGGATGAAGCTATCATCAAATTCATGAATGGTTCCAAAAAAACTTGGGATGATATGCATCATCGCTCTTATTTTCTCCCGGAACTTGAAAGAATTGAACAAGATGAATTTCAATCTAATTTGAATGAGATATTCAGTCATGCCATAATTCCACTTGATACACAACATTTATGTCGAAGGAAATATGTGAGTATCTCTCCTACCATCACGATCGATATCTCTCATACCCCTGGCAAGATTGAAAAATGTACATATCAGTGTTGATTATTTGCTAGAAGAAATCTTGATCTACACCAAACTCTTCAAGGAATTCTGAGATGTTTTTTCTTGGTCATATGAAGATATGCCAGGAATCAACCCTCGTATTGTCGAGAATAAGATTAGAACTTATCCATATGCTAAAACTGTTCAACAACATCTTAGAGATGTCAATCCCCAGAAGGCCCTTGCTATTAAGGCAGAGGTAGAGAAGCCAATTAATGTTGGCTTCATCTACCCAATTCCCTTGACTGAATGGGTATCCAATCTCGTTCTTGTGAATAAGAAGTAAGGAACTATCCCTGTATGTATGGACTTTCGTGACCTAACAAAGGTTGTCCTAAAGACAACTTCCAAACACCTCTCATCGATCAGATTCTCGATGAGTGTGAGAAAAGCAAAGTGTTTTCTTTCATGGATGGATTTTCAGGGTATAACCAAATTCAAATTAAACCTGAGGATCAATACAAGACAGCTTAGGAGTCCTTCAATTTTTTGAAGAAATCCTTGGTATAGCCACCTCTGTTGAAGTCTCCTGACTACAATAGAGATTAATTGTTTTATATCGCCACGTCCAAGGAGATGATTGGTATGGTTTTGGTTTAGGAGGATGATGAGCACCGCAAGCACGTCATCTACTATCTTAGTCGAAACTTAGTCGGTCCTGAGCTTAATTATTCTCACGTTGGAAAGCTAGCTTTGGCTGCCATTCACGGAGTCCAACGTTTACATCATTAGATATTTCATTGCAAGACTACCATGGTTTCCTATGTTAATGCATTTCAATATGTCCTTACTAGGCATATCATAGGGGAAAAATATAATAAATGGATTATCATTTTACAAGCGTTTGATCTTGATTTCGTTTCTGCGAAATCCAAGAAATCACTAGTCTTTGTGGAGTTAATATCCGAATTTCCATGATTAGATGAGGATGTTATCCGTGTCGATTCGTTTGTGAATGAACACATTTTCCTTGTCTCATCATCCGAACCCTAGTATGGAGACATCCTTCTCTATATTCAAACCTTGAATTTCCCTCAGCATCTCTCACAAGATGACTAACGGCGTGCATGACACCAAGTTAAGATTTACACTATCATTGGCAACACTTTGTATTGTCGAGGAATGGACAATATCTTGCATCATTTTTTAAATCACGAGGAAGCCAAGTTTGTTCTAAATGACTGCCATAGTGGGGCTTGTGGTGGTCATCTATCTAGGCTTGCGACAACCGAGAAAATTTTGTGAGCCAATTATTTCTGGCCATATATCTTTAAATATTTTGTTGAAGTGGTTAAGAAGTGTCATGCCTGCCAGGCGTTCACTCGAAAAATGTGCTCACATATAGCCCCTCTTCACCCATTCATTACCATTGGTCCCTTCACCAAGTGGGGGGTGGACTTCATGGATTGCAATCCAACTTCGGTTGGGGGGCATCAACACATTATCGTGGTCGTCGACTACTTCACTAAGTGGGTCGAGGCCATGCCTACAGTTAGATCTGATGGGAATACTATCACCTTCTTCATATTCAATCAAATTATCGCCTGGTTTGGTATCCCAAGTGAGATTTTCACTTATCATGGTAGTCACTTTTAGAACGAAATGATGGAAGAGATAACATATAATTTGGGGTTTAAAAATGGTAATTATTCCCCTTATTACCCCCAGGAGAATGGACAAGTAGAGGCCATCAACAAGTCTCTCAAGACCATTTTGCAGAAAACTGTTAGCCAGAGTAAATCTGACTGGCATATTATGCTATATCCCGCACTCTGGGCATATCGAACCTTAGTCAATACTACCACCGTTTTTTTCCCTTTCTAGTTAGTACACGGTGTGGATTCAATATTACCTATTGAATGTGAAATCCCTTCTCTTAAGTTGGAAGTCGCGCTCCTACTTGACACTTTTGATCTCAAGCGACGCCTTGTGCACCTAGAGAGTCTTGATGAGCAGTGTCAAGATGTCTCTATGGCTATCGAGGTGAATAAAATATGTGTCAAGGTATAGTATGATAAGTCTATCTATCCTCGATTGTATGATGAGGGTGACTTGGTCCTCTTATATGATCAAGCCAAAGAATCACTAGGGGCAGGCAAGTTTAAACCCATGTGGCATGGTCCTTATATCGTGCGACGTGTCTTAGAAAAAGGAGCCTATGAGTTAGAATATTATGAGGGGAATATGTTGGTCGAGGCCAAAAATGGGCTCTACTTGAAAAGATATTATGCTTGAGCCCTAATATTGGGCAAAACTATTTGTATACTAATTTAATTTAGTGTATATATATTTTCCCTTTCTTTTTTGTCTTCATCTTGCTTATCGAGTTTTCCCTTGGTTGGCAGATGTCAATGAAGTATTCGGTCTACCTAGGATTCACAGACGGAGCCAGTCATCATATACGGAACTTGGCTTCCACCGGTTGGGTGGTTTACTCACCTGAGGGTCTATTGGTGTCTTCAGATGGCGTATGCCTAGGGCCATCCACAAATAATGTGGCCAAATATAACATCATTATAGAAATTTTTCGCGATGCTATCTCACATGGTATTCGCTCTTTAGAGGTTTGCATGGATTCCCAGTTAGTAGTATGTCAGTTGAACAACAGTTATCACATGTGTGATCCTACTTTACTCCAACGATTCCTACGGGTACATATTTTAGAATGACAGTTTGATTTTATTACTTATTATCACATACCTAGGAGTTCTAATTATGTATCTGATGCTTATGCTAATTTCGTTTTAGATTGAGATTTGTCACATAACTAAAGAAAAGAAAACCATCTCTTCAATTTACACATTGTATTATAAGTAAAGCCGAAGATCCCTGTTTTATATATATTTCAAAAAATATGGTGTTTATAGTACAAAATTGGGGCTAACACCCTCAATACATATATACAACTGATAATACAAGATCCACAACATCTACACCTGTGGCACCGAATGTGTGTCATGATAACAAACTACGGCGTCTACGAGACGCTGAAAGAGTTGCACCTAAGCTCTGGGCACACCAACCACTTGCCGTTGCATGGCCTCCGACAGATCCTCTACCTAAACCATCAGAATCCTATGAGTCGAATGAGACAGGTTTCCTTGCACGTTTTGAAGGACTCTCTCTGCTTCTCCTCCCGCCGCCTCATCTCCCCGGTGCCTCTGACAATGTTGGGGAAGCCCGTCCGGCCATCGCAGACCCACGTCTATGTCACACAAGTGTCTAGTCAGTACTTAAGCATCATCCAAAAATATTTTTTGTTTTACTATACAAAAATACAAAAAAATGAAATATTTAAAAAAAATTGACATACCTATGTCCCCACAAGCGGTCCCTGGTGGCAGTGTCATGTCAGGGTCCCCTCTGAAGTCGATCCCTGCATAGGGATAGTCATCCAGAGCAATGACCTATCACCTCCACCAGTAGAAGAAATCCTCGTTGTAGGGTGTGGGCACCCTACCTCTCCCCTGTTGTCTCATTACCTCAGTCCACTGTGCCATGGTTGGATCGCGAGGTCCTCTCGAAAGAATCTTGACTCTAGGTACCAAACCTGGAACTTGCTCGAAGAAAAATATACATAATATAGAGGTAAAACTGAAGTTCCTCTTGCTACCCTATTTGCACTATGTCAACTGGCTCTTCATATTAGCCAGTAATGAGGTACACCAATCATATATTGTGGGTCTCAAGAACTCTACCACATAGAACATGAGCGACCTCGATTCCTGGTGCACTGAAGTTGATCCTATGATCCTGGTCAACACGAGGACAAAAATCTTGAGGCTAATATTGTTTATCGCTCGGATGGGGAGTTGACTCCCGACTTTCAGGGTCCCTGCTACACAGTGAGCGTCTATGTACTCCTCTATCTTCATAGCACTCCCATCTCCCCAGGATTTTAGGTTCGCCACCTCAACCCGACACGATAACCCATTAAAAAAGTATATATCCTCAACTTCAATCCTCAATGGTTTCCCATCGAGGTTGAAGCTCTCACTGTCAGGATCCCAATAATCCACAAGCATCTCAAGAAACCTCACATGGGATCTCATTCCTTTGAGTGCCCAAAATTCATATAAGCCACATCTTTTCAAGGCCATTTGGGGCCTTGGATCTTTGTCCACAACAACATCTACCTCCTCATGCTCCCTTTCCCTCCATTCTAGCACCATCCTGCTAGAGAAAAGTCAAATTTTGAGTTAAGAAACCATAAAAATCATTGATTACAGACTTGTACGTGAGATGTTGCATTTACAATCACGTATAGGGCTGAGTATACACGCTCTATGTTTTACACAGTCATGTATAACCTCATGTATACACGACCCGATGGCTGGTATCCCGCGTACACCGAATTACTCAATTTGTGCCCTAATTTACTCAAAATTTGAAACCTAATTTAAAAATTTAATCCACTAGAAAGGAAGAGGAGGGGAAGAGGAATTACCTGGTCCAGACAGTTTCTAATTTTGTCGTCCGACACTTCCACAATCACTAGTTGAAGATCAGAGGTATTTTGGTCCAATTTTCACTATTTGGGTAAAAAGTCAAAATGACATAGTAATTTTTGGTTTTGTTACTATTTATAGTCGTTTTTACCCAATTTCTATAGTTTTGAGCCATTTTTTCGCCTTATGGACTAATACAGCAGTGGATTGAGTTGGTTTTGATATTTTTTACCAGGGATTCTTGCGGATTTCAACGTCATGTTGGTCGTTCATAACCACGAGAATGTTTTTTACTACCCAACATATAGGATAGGTATCCATTCCACCATGCACTTTTGTATTGTCCTATAAATATCATTCATATGCCTTAGGTACGAACCCATTTGTTGTGACACATAACTTTCCATCTGTTGTAAGACGTGTCGTTATCAAGTGGTAGAGACTTACCAAACATGGGTGCCCGAGTTAGATCCTCTACTTCATTTGGTTCCCATGATGAGATTTGTTCCATAGGACCGGGAGTCCCTTATAGCTAATACATGACTTTATGTTGGGCTTCATTTCTCACTCATAAACATGCTACCTTATACCTAGAGGACTCCCAATTGAGTTTAATTTAAGCTCTTTTCCAACTTGTCTTCAAAAAGAGAAAATATTTTCGAGTGAACTTGTCTCTTTCACACTCATAAATTGGATTTGAAAGGATGTCTATTTGGCACAATTTTATCCCTTTTACACACCAAATAGACTAAAGATCATAAAAAAGGACATTTTTTGTGTTAAGTTGTGATTCCATCTCATGCCCTTGCTTGTAGTATTGAGCCTATAGCTGGTTCTCACTTTGTGTTATAAACTGTTTGCCTCAACAGTTTTGCATCCTCAACCAAGCAGATCCTTGTTTATATCCTTCACAATTTGACACCCTATACCTAGGAGGGAACATTCCCCCAAGTGTCCATCTCCCACATGCACCTCCTTGCATTGAGAGTAGGTATGTTCCATTGCTAGAACTAGTTTTGCTTACTTGCGACACTTGTTTCCTCCTCTGTATCATAGCATTCTTTTGTCTATGAAAAAATATATATATATGGGTGGGAAGGGAGTATTATCTTATATTGGCAGCAGTTGTGTCACCTTTGAACATAGCACAAAGTTATTGAGTCCATTTTTCATCATAATTTTGGGTTTAGCATGGCCTTAGGAAGCTAAGCTCATTACAAAGAATCTTCTCTACCGACTGGTACTCTTCTAGTCCCTATGGAGAATTTTATTGATGCCTCCTACATCTTATGGTTTCATCATTGATTCTATGTTTTCAGAGTCTTCCATATGTCTCATCCTCTTGTTCAAAGGAATTCTATCAACCTGTGTTAGCCAGTCCTCAAAACTGTTGACTTTACATGTCATCTATACCCTCAGTTTGTCTCAGAATCACATGATAATGTAGTCCTATCTTGCACCCTGGTCCTACTTTCATCATTGGTAGGTAACCTTGAACCCAACAGTTGACATTTCATCATTGGTCGTTGACTGGGTGGTTTCCCTTGTGTTCGATGGTAAGAAATCTATTCACACATAGGGATTCATGTAGTGTCTTGGATGTCATTAGCCTTATTGGTGGTTTCCTCCCCTATGTCAAAAAGTTTCCTCATTGGCTGTTATTCATAGGGTCTTTTTTGTGTAGCGCTTGCACTTGGCACACGTGAAATATGCACAAGGTCTTTGGTTCATGAACATGTTCTTCGTCTGATTTCCTCCAAATCATGAAGCTCCATATTTTTACCTCATGCTGAATGATGAGAGATTCCTTATTTAAATCCTTTCAGTGGGCCTCCTTCCATCGAATTCAACTCATCTATTCTGGAAATGAGACCTATATTCTTATGAGTACCTTGAGGCTTGTAGTCATTAGTGGAAGGTTCTCTCGCCATCGACAATTGGGAATACATCAATGTCTCATGATCGATTGATTCTTCAAGTGTTCGACCTCGATTCCTTTATTCACGCTTGTAAGAATGTACTCAGTGTCTTGATACCTACTTTCATTATCGGTAGGTTGTCTCTCATTTGTTAACGGTATACCTAAATGACCAATAATTAAACAATGTCTCATTTTCGTTGACCTCAACTCCTTTATTCACATGATGTAGACTTGCACCTTTGGTGGATTGTGTAGAAAAATTGAAGACATTAGTATGTGGCCGCAACTTTCCTGAGTTGTTGCTTCCTTTTCATTGGACCAATACCTATATGACTTCAATGATCATGGGAGATAAAATTGTACTCCATTGTATACATATATCTTCATATTGATTTTGAGACTAGTTCTACTAGGCCTTTTTCGTGACTATGACATCTTTTGGCATGTAACCGCATTTGTATTTGTATGGCCATGGACAGTTGTTTGGTATCTTTTCACATGAATCTGCGGTGTAATTCAAATTGGTAGCCATGTATGCAAAGTTGTAGAATGTAATGACCAACTAGTTCTTCCAGTTGGTTCCCCATCACTCCACTTCTATATTTTTATAATGTATTTCAGCCATCGTATATACTCCTCTAACCTCACACATTTGGGGGCATATTTTATAGCAATATTTTCCTCACCCTATGCAATCTTGCACAGATGACCTTTTTCCATTTCCCTATGCAAACTTTTCATCCCTTTTTGCAAAAGTCTAGAGCTAAAAAATATTTTTTTTCCACATGTATGCACCTTACCTACTATACAATATGCGTATACGTAGGCTACACCACTACAACCCGCGTACATCGAGATTTGTGCCCAAAAATGAAAAATGGTGTCAAGTTTCCATATCATGATAGGAGATCTATGATCCTTGGCCTTCCATATACTGGAAATGTTCCGACTCCACCCTTCAGTTCCACTTGAAGGCCCTTCAGTTCCATTTGAAGGCTATAAATGGGCCAATTACGAGCTATGGAAAAGAGGAGAAAGAATTCAACTTTGAGAGAAAATTTGCTCTGGAGAAATTATTTACTTCATATTGAGTCTGCATCCCTTTGTCCTTTATTTCTGAACACAATGTTCAGCCCCCAAGCTCTTCCCTTATTGATTGAGAACTCTATTGTCTCTCTTCTTTGAGCTTGCCTTTGGTGGAGGATTGAAGTGGTGGAGGTCCAACTGGAAGGAACTTAGTTTCTCGATTCTTAACCGTACCAAAACGGAAGTCTATAACATTTTCACTTCTTCTGATCATATATTAATAGAAATACTATTTTCCTGTCCAATTGATATCTTGCAAATATTTGAATTATTATTCCATGGGCGTATTTTTTATGTATATTAATGGATTATGCTATCGAATGTGCTAACATCATATATTATCACCATATGCTTGCTTTTCTTGGTTGTTGAGGACTAGTTGCAGGTGTATTGCTTTGGGTCAAGTGCTCAATAGTGGACTTCATTGAACATTTGGACGAGGTAGGAATTTTAGTTCTTTATAATAGAATATGTAAGGTAGTTTGAGTTCCTTACATTTTACTTACTATGATATGATCTTCTTAAATTCCTTCTAATGGATATGTAGGTTGGTACATAAAGTCTTATTATAAATTTAACATGTTCGATCCTCTTAGTTCTTTAAAATGGATATGCAAGCAATTTGACTTCTTATTGTTGCTTAGTATGACTGATTTTATAGTTTTATAAAATGGTTTCATAATGTAAAGTAGCATTGAAATTTAATATATTTCTTAAAGAAGATTTGTTCTTCTTGTGGTTTCATAAATGATTATATGATTTAGCTATTGAATTCCTTATATATATTTTTAAAGAGATTTTCATAATATAAAGATGTAAAGTTGAGCTATATGAAGATTGTACCTTATTGAGAAGCTTGAAGCACTTGATATTTGATGTTTGACTTGAATGAATCTAACTCGATCAATTATTAATGATGATTATAATTAGATCTCTATCTGATACTAAGATTGTACTTTCTCTTATGGTTCTTATTACTCTTTATTTAATATCCTCTTACTCTATTTCACTCAATTGTTGCTTGAATATTTTTAAGTATAGTAGAATAATTTGTCACACCATGAAGAATTGATTATTAAGTATGGTTGATAAATCTAGTTTGAATTTCGGCTTGATTGGATTAATGGGTTTTAGATACCTCCTTGTTCCTATTAACAGTCGCCAGTCTTGAGACTTTAAGTGGTCAAAATATATCAGAAGAATCCTCAACTTAAGCGTTGATTATGTGTCCTAGAGGTCCTAACCTTGCAGGATAGGTTGGACGGGTAATTTCCTTATGTTATCTTTATGAGATATGGTCAATTGAATAATAGTGAGATTGATTTTAGTTGATTTTTGAAGAGATTGATTGAATATATATATACCTCTTTTGTACATCACTTTTGTTGTCATAACGGAGGGGATGTTTCATATGGTATAAGAGAAAGTTTCAACCCTGCAACTTTGGACCGTTATGCCTTCCACTATGTTAGAATTAGGATTAGAAATAATATCTCGAATTAAAATTTGAAAATTGTCCATGCAAGTAATCATGGTTAGAGGATGTTGTGGAGGTAGATGACATGGTGCTAGAGGAAGAGGTGTGATGCCTCTGATAGCATCCATGCTAGAGGGGTCTAACCCACAAGGAGAAGAACAAATCACTGAATGAGAACATGTTGATGTGGGATATGTGGTAAGTATGATGAGATCCTTTCATAGGATGTCAAAGGCATTGATTAACCGATTGGATAGAGATGAGGGTAGGGCCTCTGTACCCAATGAGGGTTCTGTTGAGGGGTCATAAATCCCTTAAATCAATAGTAGGAACCAAACATGCCAGCGAGGCCCAATTAGAATCTGCAGTGTTTAATGGTGGTATGGTTCTCCATATCTTGCGATCCGACCAATTAATCGATGGGCTTTACGTAATGATTGACATGATGTTTTCTTGTGAAAGCTCCTCCTTCAGTTTGAACGTTCTCTTTTTTGTATTTTCTCTTATAGGTGGGACCGATACAAGATAAATGTTGATATAAACTAGCTGGGAAACAAGGGGGAAATTGCTTAACTTGAAGAAGGTTGAGCCTAGGATAATCCTTGTGCTTAAGCATGCAGACAATGATTCTTACACCTATGACAAGCCTAGTACTAATACATCAACTTGTTGGCATTTCAATTACTGAATGAGATACAATTTATCAGAAGAGAACATACATGCAATAATAATTAAGGCAACAAAAATATTTTCCTTAGCTATGATAACCAATCATACATTAACACAGTGATTTGTTTACATCATTAGAGGCAAGAATTAGAAAAATATTGAATCAGATAACTTATCAACAGATTTAGAAAATCTTACTCATTACAACATCAATTCATGAGATAAATTCGGAAGTAATTCCTCCTTATGATACAATCACACACGCTTTTGATGAAAAAACAGAAATTTGTCTCAGGTCCTAAACATGACTTCTCAATTAAGGTAGCTCTGAAATAGTTCTTTACAATTCCAAAAATGAGGGTCTTTGAAAAAACCATCGACCCTTTCTAATAGGTCATTCCTCTTATTTATATCATATTATCAACTAAAAATATCTATCAAAAGTGCAAGCTAAGTAAAACAAAACATCACCACATGGTGCTTTCATCTCTCAGTCTTCTAAGAGTCATCAAATGGTTTCACTTGAGTGGATGACTCTTCTCATACTCTGACCATTTGACGAAGAATTCCTTGCATGTGTTGGCATATAGGAATTTGTGTTGGTCCATCAGAGCCGAAAGGATCTCCTTTATCTCCACTGCTCGTGCCCGATACTTGACTACTTTAGCATTTAACTGTTGTAACACTGTCTGAGCCTTGATTGGGTCCTCCATGAACTACTGTACTTGACCTGGCACCATGTTCACCACCTTTTCTATCTCTACAACCCACGATGAGTCTTGTCCGACATGTATTTTGACTATGTCATGCAAGCCGACAAATTCATTGGGTGTGCCGAATTCTAGTAGGTCGATGTCTCTCATCGCCTGATTAATCTTGGTCCAACTCCTTTCGCAATCGGCCCATTTCTCTTAGATTTCTTGATGAGGTTCTTGGGCCATTTTCACCCAGTATTCGACCGACTTCTTTATGCAGTCGATGTTGTTGTCCCTTAGTACTCGAATGTCGTGATCTTCAACGTCTTGGCCTTGTTGAACTGCGATGATGTAATTGATCCTTTCCACCACTTGGTGGGATTTATTGGCAGCATTGTTCCTGCAAATTAAGCAGAATTTTAGAGACTGTGTAAAAAAACTGAATAAACACATATAAATTATAGCTAGAGAATTTACAGATTCGGATACATACATCTAAAGTTTGTTAAAACCTGGTTATTTTGATAATCACGAGGTCGATACAACCTTTGTGTTTCTTGTCTTTTTCCTTCGGATTCTCTGGAATTCTCTTACGCATAGATTGAATTCGTTCAAAATGGTTCAAGATATTTTAAAAAGGAAATATCTTACTATGTTGCATCATCCATTCAATTCAGGTTATGAGTGAATTTTCAATAAATTTGTCTCCGAATCTCTAGGACTTAAATTCATCGTGGGTTGATGGTGGAGGTGCGGGTGGGGATGTATTCTATCGTTGATTTCAAAAGGCTGTTTTGATTAGTGCACGAGGTAGTAACTAATGTGGTATCAGGTATTAATTATCTCCTTAAAGGCCCAAAATACGATTGTATCTAATGCTGAAAATGTCTCATCATGTCGCTCCTTTAGTGGGTGGATCGGGGATCGGGATCATGTTATGAACATTTGCGTTGATACTCTCCTGTAAAGTCTCTGATGCTGATCGATCTTACCGTACAGTGATGATGTAGAAAATATGACTCGGGGGTGTGGCTAGGACCTAGGTAACCAAAAATGACTCGAGATAGAACTAGACTGTATGACCTCCTTACCTGGTAAAGATATGTGGTGTTGGAGATCAATGAATTAATTCTCTCATGTTAGTCAGAGTTGGGACTTTCCTAAGCTATTCGTTATAAAATAAAACTTATCTTTTCAATGCTGAAAAGTGCCAAGGATCGACGATCGGTGATAAGCCTACCAAAGCGCTCTTGGATCATCTCCCTTGAAAAAGTCCCGATGTCGAAAACCGCATCGGGGATCGGCGATCGGGGATAAATTCATTATGGTCAAAATGTTTGTTATGATCCTTCTGGGTTTTCTCTGATCYCGATAAAGTGCGTCAGGCATCGACTATCGATTATTTCCTTTCATCCTTCGTTAGCGTCTGTCCTCCTCGTATTTTACCGATGCCGAAGGGGATCGGCTATGTCTCAAACCTTTATGCAAWTTTTTTTACTTAAACTAGAACTGCCTTCTGCCTTCTTCTTTCTTCCGATGAATATCGATGCTTGACGACTRTGGTTTTCCAAGTGGTTCCTATTTCTTCWTTGAATTCTTTCCGATGTTGACCCTGAGCATGTTGGGTGCAGTGTTTGGCTGTCAATTCTTAATTTAGGTGTTAAGGTATTTTAGTCATGGGGTTTCCTAATTTYAATAAAACCTGAATAGGTGATGAGAGTCATGAAAATAAGCAAAGAAAAAACATTTCTCAAAATGAAATCGAATCAGACAGTGCAGAAGATCAAGTGGCACTCAAAAAGTAAAACAAATTATAAGGCTCTTTAGGGTGTGTTGAGTGCTCAAAAAATGGTGACTTACTGGGTGAAAGCATAATCTTTGTCCCTACCTCAAGCTTAGTTGATGCAAAATATGGTTAATAACTTAATTGGTCTTTTATCAGAGCCTCTTTTATCCTTGCATTTGAAATCCCCTGGTTGGTGCACTTGGGCCTTCCTGTGGGGTTTCAACCTTTATTTCACCTTCATTTCCTGTAACCCTGACTCATGCCCCCTTTGACAAGATTCGAGTAAAGCATTCACTAGCACCGGGCATTTTAGTTATCATCATTCACTTGCTACGATGTTGCTCCGCTTCTAGCAAGCATCCATATCCCCGACGGAGTCACCCCGACGTTACAGACCTTTCTCTGCTACCAGCAAGCGTCCATAGCCTCAATGAAGTTATATGCATAGCCTCTCCTACCTTGCACTCATTTGATATAATTGATTTTATTTCGGCAGAATGCCCTGAGCGAGTGTGAGAGGAGGACGTCTGTTATTTGCAAAAATGAGATGGTTGAGGTGAATTTTTGCTAGCTCTGTCTCAGGGTACATGTAGTCCTTTCCATATTTATGTCTTTCACTTTAGGTTTTACCAGACCACCAAGCAGACACTTCATCACTTTTCCAAATTTTTTCATCTGCATGGGTTAGATAGAAAAATCCTTTAAAACAACCACAGGTCCCCCAACTCTTCTTGTGTTGTATGTAAGAGATGAGTCAGGAACATAGTTCGTCATATTGCATGAATTGAGGTCAAACAATGTCTTGCTAAACACAAAATTCAAAAGTGAAGGAGTACTATAGAAAGAAACCAAAAACAAAAATGCACTCCGCAATCAGCCTACTTAAAAACAAAACATCATGAAAGCACACACTTATATTTATTTATTTTTTATTTATTTATTTAATGAAATTATTGTTCTAGGGCTTGGCCATTCACTAGGAGGGTGTCAGGTCCCCCCCTCAGATTTTGCAGCCAGTACGTGCCTAGCCCAATTTTCTCAGCTAATTGAAAAGGTTCGAGCCATAGATTCTGAAACATTGAATGTTTCCCCTTCAGTTCATTTTCTCTATCCCATTTCAGGACTAAGTCTCCTACTTAAAAATTCTTCTCTTTAGCCTTATGCTTATCAAACCATCTTTTAACTATCTATTGATGAGCTGTGAACTTTTCTTTTGATTTCTCCCTTTCATCTTCCAACATTAGGAGGGTATCAATCCTTTGTTATATAACTGATGAGGGTTGTCCTCTAGAATCCTCATCAAGATGAAGAGATGGAATATATAGCCCATTCGGGAGAATGGCTTCCTTTTCGTATACCAGAAAGTATGGGGAAGTCCCTATAACTTCCTTGGGTGTTACTCTAACAATCCATAAGGCATTATCAAGCGAACTATGCCAATTCCTCTGGTTGTCTGCAACTGTTTTCTTTAATATCCTCACTAGGTTCTTATTGGTTGATTCTACTACTCCATTCCCCTGTGGATAATAGTTTGCAGAGTATCTGGTTATGATTCATTTATCTATAGAAAACTTTGTTAATAGGGTGGAATATAAGTAAGCGACATTATAAAAAAAAGGACGGAAGGCATATCGAACCTCATAATCAGTTGTTGTTCTATGAATTGGATCACCAACTTTTCGTTTACATGAGTTAAAGGGATGACCTTTGTCCATTTCGTGAAATAGTTTGTGGAAGTTAGTATGTACCTATGTTGTTTTGAAGAACTCGATGTAATTTCTCCTATGATATCTAACCCCCATTGCTCAAATGTCCTGGAGCTGGCCACAAGTTGATGTGAGACAACTGCTCTCTTTTCCCTCCCTGCGCTTATTTGACAAGTTTTACAGTTTCTAGCGTATGTGTGAGCATCCCTGAACAGAGTAAACCAATAATAGCCAACTCTCAGTATTTTGTGAGCGATGGTGTTTCCTGCGAAATGTCCACTTGCAGGACCATCATGGAGCTCCTTCATAAATTTGTCTCCATCTTCACATTCGAGACATCTTAAAAGTACCCCATCATAATTAAGATGGAAGAGCACCGAATTTATGAGGCGATATTGTGCAGATTTCAACTTGAGAGCTCTCCTTTCCCTAGGGTTTAGGTTTTTTGGGCAAGTCCCATGATGCAGGAGATAAGTCAATTTCTCGTACCAAGACTCTTGCCCTGGGGATATGTATGAAGCTCCACCACACCATAATGCCAATTCATTCTCCCATATGGGGTATTCATTTACTTGGTCCTGGGATTCAATTGTCAGTTTGCATAATCCTTGTCCCTTAACTAGTTTAGCAGGTTTTATATCTAGATCAAATTCTTGGACTACTGCCATCCAATTTCCTCTTTTTTCCCCCATATCCTGTTGAGTGAATAGGGATCAAATTGCAGGGTGAGGCATGATGACTTTGGTATGGTTCTTTAGGATGTAAGATCTGAAGTGTTTCACTGCCTTGTATACCACATAAGCCTACTTTCTTATAGAAAGGTAATTTAGTTAATCCCCTTGGAGATTAGTGCTCATAAATGAGACCGGGGCCTCATTATTGTCATCATGATTCTAAGTCAATACTGCATCTTGGTTGGAGGCAAAAGTTTAGAGGAAGAAATATTGGCTAAAGTTAGGGCTTCGAAACACTAGAGCTTGAGATATTGTAGCCTTAATATTGCTGAAAGAACTTTTTCGTTCATCATCTTTGTGGATCATTTTTTGCAAGGGTTTGATAGTTTCAGCGAAATCGGGGGTGAACTTCCTCACAAAATTGATTTTCCCAAAGAAGGATTGCATAGCCTTTTTGTGGTTGGGTAATGGAAGCTGATATATAGCCCTAATTTGCTCCAGGTCTATGTGAATTCCTACTGGAGATATAATATGACCTGGTAGTTTACCCTCCCTGGCACCAAAGATAGTTTTCTTAGGGTTTAAAGATATGTTGTATTTCCTACATCTTTCGAAAATCTAGGTTAAGTTTTGAATGTGATCTTCCATGTTCTTTGAATACACAGTCACATCATCCAAATAAAATACTACACATTTGTTCATTAGTCCCCAAAACGCTACATCCATGGCCCTTTGGAAGGTTTCCCCTGCATTTGTTAACCCAAAGGGCATGCGTTTATAAGCAAAGGTTCACCACTTGGTTCAGAAGGTAGTTTTCAAATGATCTTCCTCTAAAACTAGAACTTGGTTGTAACTTGAAAAACCATCCAGCAAGGAGAAAATCTCAGAGCCAGACACAATCTGCAAGAGTTTCTCCATTGGTGGGACTGTGTAGTTGTTCTTTTCTGAAGCTCTGTTGAGGTTTCTGCAATCTACACATAGGTGGATCTCCCTAGACTTTTTCCTCATAGGAACCAAATTTTCTACCCATGCAGAGTGTCTAACCTGGAATATAATCTTAGCATCTAGTAATTTCTTTAACTCCTGACACATGAGAGGCTCCAGGGATGGGTGGTACTTCCAGAGATTTTTTTGGAAGGGTTTCACTCTGGGCTTTAAAGAGATTGTGTGTTGAATGATACGAGTATCATAATTTTTCATATCTCGGTAGGAACATGCAAAGACATCTTTATATTTTCTGAAAAGTTTGAGATAGGCCTTCCTTTCCTCTTTAGATACTTTCTTGCCGAGATTTATATTCTTGGGGTTTTCCAGGGTTCCTAGATTTATAGTTTCATACATGGGATAGGAACTCCCCGTCTTGGTGTTCGTTGACCCTTTAAATATTTCTCTTAAGTCAAAAAGGTTTTCTAAATTGGCTACCCCTTTCGGTATCATTTGAGACCTTGGTTTGTCATTCGGTTGATCTATATGAGGATTGGATTTTTGCTAATTTCTCCTGATATACTTCATCGTCAATAGCCAAGTCTTTAAAATTATCATGATTGGTCAAAAAGTTTATGATCTGTTCATCTCCTTCAAATACCTTCCAATTATAAATATTGTTGGGCACCAATGGTTTTTAGAGTAGCTCCACAGTGAACCAGGAGGCTTCATAGTCTTCTAGAGTTGATATCCTTGAGGCAGTAGTGGCCAGAGAATCAAAAAGAGTGTTCGTTGTTCTGGGGATCATTGTAATGTTTAAGGCTTCAAAATGTTCTATTAGTCTATGCACTTCCTATTGGTAATTCCTCAGGTGGGGAGAGTTGTAATGTATAGTGTTCCTTACTTGTCTAATGATGATTTCAGAATCTCCAAAAACCTTCAATTCTTTAACATTTAAGTCTATGGATTTCTTTAGCCCTTGTACTAGGGCTTCATACTCGACGATGTTGTTTGTGCATTCAAATTCTAGTCTACAGGACATCAAATTTTGTTTGCGTTTTGTATCAATGAGGATGCACCCCGATCTTGACACTTCTTGTGACTTAGACCCATCAAAGTACAAGGCCCATAGTCATGGGTGAAAAAAATCAATTTCTTTTTTCCTAGTCGTTTCCTCCTTTTTTCCTATCTGCTCAGTGTTTTTAAATAGAGGTTCTTGACAGAAGAGGATTTCTTCTACTGCTGTCGGAAAATTTTCTTAAAAAGTCATTTCGTAGTTTTAAGTAAGAGGGACATCATATGAGAGGGAGGAGAAATTCCCAAAATCGGAGTCACAGGAATAAGTTCCTAATACAGGGAAATCTGATGAGGAGGGTTCGTTGAGGGTTTCTAGGTTGGTGACAATATGTTTAAAATATCTTTCCTTGTCGATCCTAGTCATATTCATGTGTCCCTTTAATGGAAACCAAAGGTGAGCCTAGTCTCTACTAAAGTATCCATTTAACTTCTCATACCAATCTCGACTAAGTAACAATCCATAAACTTCTAGGATATCTACTAAAATGATGTCAATCACTTGAACAGATTTAGGATGTGTCACCATTCTGATCATTACATCTTTGATCTCTCCCATAACCTTCACCTGGGTTTTGTCTAGTTGTATCACATGTTTATCACTTTTGAGAGCGACTATTTTTAATTTCTTGCATATAGACAATGGCATAACATTAGAGGATGCTCCTGAGTCAATCAGACAGTTATGGAGGTTTCTGTTGAAGACTTCAAATTTCAAAAGGAATGGTGGGACAAAAGGATTTTCTTTCTTATCCTCAGAGAAAGCATCTATAGTTGGTTTATTTATTAGATTTGTGGGATTTGGATTTTCTCCTTGATCAGTGCTTGTTATAGGGTTTTCTACTGACTTCAAGGCTTGTAACAGAAAGTCCTTTTGCTAAGGGATTCTACACATGTCCATGACCGATATATTTTCCTTCAAATTTTTCAAATCTTCTACTATGTTGTAGTCTATCTTGGGCCATTCTCATGTATGGATGTTTATAGTATTTCTTCGGGAGACAAAATGTGATTTAGGGTGATCAGATGTCGAATTTCCTCCGAAAGTTTGGGCCATAGTAAGGTTGTTTGAGACAAGCTGACCCCTACTTCGTATTTTCACAATCAAGACCTATGCGGGTGGTTCTTGAACCTCAAATAGATCATCGAAAGGAATTTGTAGGCCAGGGTCCCATATCAACATGATTTTTTCTTCTGGTGGATCAACTTCTTCCTAATCAACAATATTCATAGTTGAGCCGCTTGATTTGTTGGTTAGAGAAACCTCATCTAGAAACTGGTTGGCCACCAAATTCATGGCATGCACCCATTATGCGCAGTCTCTTTCATAATGTTTCTCTTGGTGATAGGTACAGAATGAGTCAGATGCTACATTTACCAGGTCAATGTTTAAGTTGGTTGGGGGAGGTTCAATTGCTTTGAACTGTGGATTTCTTTTAAAAAAGGGTTTATAGGGCCTCTGGCCTTGGTTTCCCTCCCCTACATTTTTTTTCATGTCTATGATTTTGTTTGACAACTTCTTAACCATGCATTTTAGGTCTTCTATGTCTCCACTTCCTTTTTCAAGACCTTGTTCTATTTGTTTACCTGGAGGTCTGGTCAACATGAGTCCTCTCCTGGGAGGAGGTTGAACTTCCTTCTTAACTAATGAGACCTGGCCTTATTTACACCCCTTCATTTGGAACTCTATTGTTTTGGCTTCTTCAAAATTATTAGCTAAGGTTGTTTTGGCAGCCCTCTTCACAAACATGGAAATAGAAGTTGGGAGAGCATTATCATATACTTCGATTTGCAACTCCTGAGTGGGTTTATCTTCGGGTTGAAATTTGTTTAGGATAGTGGTGAACCATTGATTAAATTATTTAACCTTCTCCTTTGAATTCATGGTGGTGGCGAACAACTCGTCCATCAAAGCTCCTGTAGTGGTTTCTTCTACAAATTTATCTAGAAAATCATTTTGAAACTTCATCCAACCAGTTATGGACCCTACATGTAAGTTAAAATACCACATGAAGGACGAATTCTCAAAATTATAGGGGAAAATCCTGCATAATACATATTCATGTTGGACATTCATCAGTTTGATAGCTAGTATGAATTTTTTGATATGGTCTTCAGGCAATCCTGAGGTTTCAGGGTCAAATTTAGGGAGTACTTTTCAGGATGTTGGGGAAGGTTATGTACTCATCCGGGGATGGCCAGAGAATCTATGGCCAACCAAGGTTTATTATTCTAAGGTGGGTTTCCTCTTTCTTCATTATGATCATTTTTATCTTCTATGTCGTCTGACTTTGAAATTGAGTGTTCCGAGTTAAACTCTTCCTCGTCGAAAAAATAGTCGGGATCAGAGCAGTTATCGCCTTGTGTTTTGGGGATTAGATTAAGAGGATGTTCGATTTTGGTGAGGGAGAAATGTATCAGGTCTTCTACCGTGTGAATGAAAACCTAGTCAGGGGTGCCGACCACTGGTCTTCTTACTTGTTTTTTACAAGGAAATAACGGAGCTAAGGGCAGTGCTCTGATTTGTCAGGCGTAAGATCTTGTGATTATTTTGAACTGGTTCAACTCCTCATAGGTGAGAGCGTAAGTTATTTCAAGAATAAGTGTTCTTCCTCTTGCTAGAGTGATTTACTCATTTAAGGAGTACTCAATGTGTGTGGGATATCTTGAGAATGACTAGCCATGCATGTGGGTTGTTTTGAATCTACAGGCTGTGCGAAATATTATATAAAATACATTGTAATCCATTCATTCTTTAGGCCCTCCTTCTAGCGCTAATTCTATTGAGGGGTCCTAAATCCATTTAACTCAACAGTAGGAACCAAACTTGCCACCGAGGCCCAAAAGTTAATCAATAACAAACTACAAGTATCAAAAGTTTAGATCAAGTTGCAAGGATGCCTTATTGACATCCTAATCACAAATGTTGATACTTCAACCAATCAATATATCAACATAAACAAATGATCGATATTCTGAAGAATATTACTTCCACTACAAGTGGTGCTCAATGTAGAATCTATCAGGGGAGTCAAAATACATCAAGTTTTTTTCCAAGAACACTATAAACACACAGTTTCGTAGAAGATCGAATTAAGGTAGGTAGACTCCTTTACAATTCGATAGTTATGCTCAACGCTTAAAGGATTGTATAGTCTCAAGTCCTCAATGCCTCAAGAATGAATAATCAAGAGACAATATTACAAGGCAAAGAAAGAGATAAGTCTTTTATAACTATGCTTTGAGGACAAAGCATTTTTAAAGGGGGAAGACTTGTAATATACCTAGTATATTAGATTTTTTATTATTTAATAATATGTTATAGGTTTGTTATTATGTAAATAGGCATTATAATGTAGATGATAAGTCATGACCTTTGGAAGGAATGTGACTTATAATTCCCCATGTGTATTTATATACAGGTATTGTATTTCATATGATGTCAAGTAAAATATGTAAAATGAATAGTAAATAAAATATTATTTATTATGGATATATGGAATTATGTTATGTACATTCATGATGTTCTCATGAAGTGGACCACTAGATCCACTTCAAAGACTAGATGAATATAGATGATATATGTGTTGGAAATATTGTTGTCATTTATGTCAAAGACAAGGGGAGACTACAAATGTCCAAGATAAAGATTGCAATATCGAGATTGTTGGAAATATTGGTTTTGTATTTTTTATTCTCAGTTTGGATATCCTATATTTGAAGGAAAGTTTACTCTAAATACCTAGCTCAAATGGGAGCATAGTTAATATGGTTGGAAAGATTATTCCAAGACCTTTCCAATGGTATATGTCACTCCCTTTAACTTCTTAGGAATGAGGAGATATGAATTTTTTTGTCAGACAACCCATCCAAAAAGTTTAGGTCGGCCTAGCTAGTCTTCACAAGTCGACCCTAAAAGAGAGCACAAAAACACTATAAATAAAGGATAGATGTGCACCTTTGAAGATAATCCAAGAAATAAGATCAATTCTAAGGTGTGCATAAGATATTTGATGTGCGCAAGAGGAGATGGGGAGTCGTTTTGGGGTCTAAAGGTGTGCAAAATGATTTTCTTGGAGTTTTAAGGGTGTTGTTGTGGCTGCAACAACCCACCTTTACTTTTTATTTTAAAAGCGAAAGGAAAGCCCCCCCCCCCCACTAAAATTTCAACCCTATTTCCTAATCCTCTACCTATTGAACCTAATGCTATCCCTTTGTCTTCTTTGAAGGAGTTGGGGGTTTTATCTTGATGGATGATTTTCTTTGATGGGTGTTGACTATCCTTCCCAATCTGATGATTTCAAATATGCTTATTGGACTCTTATATTTGTTGGCATTTGTATGATGGACTTGACATGTTGTATTCATACCTTTTTTTGATTCCGAAGTTCTTGACGATTCTATTTGGCTACACAACTTGATGTTCTATAGCATGTCTTGGATAAGGTTGTGGTTGATTATTTGTTGATTTCCCAATTCAAATTCGACATCATCTTGCTAACATGTTATGTTGCATGAATTCATACTATGTGCTCTCGCATACGTATCCTACTCTTCTATTTTGAATTAGAATATGTAGTCTTAAGACACTCACTTACAGTCATCAAATTATTTTTCAATAAACCTAACACTCTCTCATAAGTTGGTTTAAAGAAAGGAAATATATTGTTTATTGTATTATCAAGTCTTCCTTGATTCCATGGTTGATCTCATTCTTTTGTTTTGCAGGATAAGGTTTGTAGAGCCACTTTGTTTGCATGACTGCTCTAGCATTGAGAGGCATGTGTGAAATCTGTTGATCTTTTTGTAGAAGCTTGAAATTGATCCTTACCAAGGTTCCCCTTCTCCTCTTTCCCTGAGGTCCTGAGCTTCCAAGGCTATTGGATCCACCTTTCCTACAGAACTGTCCCCAAGCCTCTTCAGATTGATCTCTACCAGATTCTTCTCTTCGAATTCCCTCTCTCCTGAAACCTAGGCCCAAGGCCTATTGGATTTTCTCCTTATTTTCCTCTATTATTTCCTCTAACCAAATCTCATAGTTGGATTTTTTCCATCGAGATATTTCTAGCAAATGTAACCATTCTTAAATCTGAGTTCCAGATTGAAAGTTATGGCCTCCTAAAAATTTACTAATCCAAATCTCACCTTTTCTTTCCACTCACATGCAGAATCTGTGCAGATCACACTCTCTTGTGTCATCTAATGTGGTGCTAACATTGATGTGACACCCACCACCTATCCTCATCATCGTCAAGATTTTTCCTGACTGTTCTTCCCAACCTTCCTATCACATACTCTGACAAAGACATCAGAGCTTCATCGTCCCTAGAATTCACACTCTTCATTCTCAGAGTCCTTCTCCATCGGAGTACATATACTCCTTATATCATGAATCACTCCAATGACCCTCCCCTGATGAATGGTTGGGATTTCACTTCACTCACTACTCGATTGACAACCTTTGTTCATTCTCATAAGTTGATGGCCTTATGGCTACAATACCCACAATACAAAAATTTATTTCCGTTCCTTAGTTTGCGAATGTTCCTTCATTTCCTCAGATCAAATCCTAATCTTCTTCTTTCAATTAGCAATGAAGTTTGCAGCTAAATTCTTTAGTGAATTACACATGATATTTTGAAGCTAAGCCAATTTTCCTTCTAAGAAACCAACATTGGGACCATAGGCTTATTACTTTGAAAAGTTTCATAAGAATAAAACTCGAGTGGATTGCCAAAGAGAAACTCTCTCGAGTCGTCGATATTTTCCCTGAGTGAACACTTAGATCTTTTCTGTGCAACAATATTCAGGTTATAAGTTTTGATGGTTAGAGTTAACACTTCGAACAGTCTCCTTTAGACTCTGAATGAATTTTAATTGTGACCATTGATCATCACTGGAAGGACGATCCAGATCTTTCACATGCAAAATGGAGCTATGAGGGAATATTACTCAATACCTCT
Organism: Picea engelmannii; assembly: GCA_009831015.1. Taxonomy (NCBI): domain Eukaryota; kingdom Viridiplantae; phylum Streptophyta; class Pinopsida; order Pinales; family Pinaceae; genus Picea; species Picea engelmannii. Next base: position 834,109 of record ML778539.1, on the reverse strand, counting down.
TGTCGATACCTTGAAACTTCACAAATTTTCTGGATGATGAATGATTAGCTCCAACTACATGTCATCACTTTTTTGGGGATTTAACCTTCAGCATGCGAATTGAATAAGGAATATTATTTGATTCTTTTCTTTGATTCCTTTTCACTGACACATTAGAGCAGACTGCGAAATAGATCCCTCGATGGATGATGTAGATTTCTCTAGAGTTGTTGAATGACTAGATCTCACTCTCGGAGTTAATACATTGGAATGGGAATTGAATAGAAGAGAGGAAGAATCCGATGCAAAGTTCTAAATGCACTCTCTACCATTTTCTAGGTTCGATGGAAAATTGACCAAAATCGTTGATCTGGTGGGTTTTCTCTTTTGTAGGTTCAAGAATTAAGGGTCCAAATTAATCCATGGGTCTGGTCAATGGTTGTTGAGTGAGAAATTTTAAACAACCATAAATTTTTCTACAAATGTCGGAATGAGGCCCGTGATACCTAATTGGAAAGGTATCAGATAGAGGAATTGATCCGGGGCAGGATCTTTTATGATTATGGTTGAGTTTTAAACTTGCATGAATATTTTAACCATTTGAGAATTTAATGAAAGAATGAGGAAAGAAGAGGATGATATCAGTCAAATACACATATGGAGATCTGAAAACAGTAATGAACA
>ML778539.1:818594-829516 GCA_009831015.1 Picea engelmannii | reverse complement strand
AAAATGGAGAAATCTGCTCAAAATAGGTATAATTAATTAATAAAAACCAATTTCGTTCAAAAAAAACCCACTTTTCAATATTTTTTGGGCATAAGCTCCTTTGCATGCGTGCGGCCCCCTTTACTCGGTCATATGGTACACCATAGGGCCACGCGCCATAGCGCGGGCCCTATCCAACTGGCACTCGGTCCTGGTCTCGTGGCGCGCCATAAGGCCACGGGCTAACATTCTTAACAAACCACCCGCGCCCAGCGCCCACCGTTGAACACCTGGTTCTATTGGCGTATTTCCCGGTCATATGGCCACGACCATAAACATTACAACTGTCCGCGCGTTTTTTTATGGCATGGTCCTGTGTTTTATATATGGAACCAAGGGCTGGGGCTAGGCCCCGACCCTTTTTCGGCCATGCAAACTTTAAACCGAATTCAAAAGACTTTGCCGCCGTTTGTCAAACAAAACCCACCGGTTGCCCACACGGTTAGCCCAATCCGCCGGTCCGTTTGTTCCCGGGAGGTCACCGGTTCGATTCCTGGTCGAGCCAAAATTTTAACAAAGAAACCAATCGTACCAATAATGGGGTGCCACGTGGCAGTCCCTGAGTGGGCCACGTGGCACCCTTCCTTTCCAATGAGAACATGCCACGTGTCAGCCTCTGATTGGCCCACGTGTGCCGCCACGTCAACTATGCCGTACGCTCTGTCACCTGCCACGTGTCCTGCCGTACTGCCACCTGTCCTTGCCGCGTCAGCACGACCGTACGCCCTGTCAGCCGCCACGTCACTGGATGACGTCAGCATGCCATGTGTCACCCTGTGAGTGGTGACACGTGTCACCTCGATATTGGCCGAACCGTACGTCCAAACGTCCATTTCTGCCTGCCACGTGTCACTCTCTGATGCTGCCACGTGTCACTTGTACGGACTACCACGTGTCGTCTTCTGGAGCCGCCACGTCACCGTACGGACATGCCACATCAGCTGTACGGAGTGACACGTGTCTGTACGGACTGTACGGACAGGTACAGTCAGCATCCAAAATTTTGCCTGTTTGGCTTTTCGGACAGAACGCGATATCTTCTCCATATGGACTCCGTTTGACATAAAAATTATACCACCGGAATCAGGAAGACGAGACGGACGCAATGGCACAGGTTTCATCACATTCCGAGCACTTTCATTTTTGAGCATTTTTCAAGCCCTATCAGGCTTCTGGATCTGTTTTCAGATCAGGAATGCAATGATAAGGGTCTCTAGGAAGAAAATTTTATATAATATATTATAAAATATAGAAAACCAAAAACCACAGATTTGGAGGGGAAAATGACCATACCAACTTCAAGAAGTCATATCCGAGGCTACGAGTAGTGAAATCAAGCCCGGGATAGCTCAATAGAAATATGGAGAAGAGAGTAACAAGATGGAATAGAAGATGGGGGAATGTTGAGAGTGTAAATTGCTCGAAAATGAAAAACACAGACATAACCCGAATTCAGATGAAGAACCGGACATGCAGACTTCAAACAATCTTATCTTGAGATACCGACGACGAAATTGAGCCAGAAATAGCTCAATGGAAATATGAGATAGAGGAGAATAAGAAAAAATGATATCATTCAACATATTAGAGCCAATAATGCCCAAAAAAACATAAGAAATTCAGAAAATGACCCAATAGGAAGAGTGAATAATAAATTTAAATAGATATCATTGGTAAATTGTCATAGCGAGAATGTAACCACTCGAGAGTTCCTTTATCTCCCATTTGTAATTCGTACATCTACATTTTTTGAAATTCTAGAAAAAATTGAAATGTAAAAAAGACAAAATTAGGGAAAAATGAAATGAATGGTTATGATCACTGAAGAGTCTCTCTCTTTTTCTATAAAATGGAGCTAGTTGAATGCATCATGACTTTTGCCCTTTGTAACAAAAGATGGTATTAATACTTCCGAGGAATAAAGAGTAGGAGGCATTTTGGAAATTGGTGCCTTTGATGGATGTACATGAGACTATTATTTGCGCATTTATATTTTCTTTGAGTAGATAGGATTGTGTCGTATGAACTATTTTGCAATCTTTTTTTCCTACTTATTCTATCATTGGTTTCCTTGTGGGTATAGAAATGATGTTATAGATGCATTGTACAACTAACTTTTTGTGTAGTTGCAACATTGTTTTTATCACATATCATTAGCATACATGATTTTTTTATGATTCTAATGACATTATCTCTCGTTTTACTTATTCTTCTGGTTTTTCTCCCGAGATATGTTATATTTAGTCTAGATTAGATTACTTAGTTTTTAGTTAGTTTAGACTTTGAATTAGTTAGAACTCTTTGGAAGGTAGTTCGTTGTCTTTCACCTTTTTATTCTTTTTATTCTAAGTGGCAGCGAGTGTTATAGGATTAATCGGTAAATGAAGACATAACCAGATCTCCCTAGATCCCACTGGAAACTATAACAAAACATAGCAGAACAAGAAAATTTCCCTAAGTTCTAATTATTGAGTTTACTAGTTAAGAAGAGATAGACAACATACCTTTTAAATGTCGCTTCCTCTTTCCATTGTCATCCTAGTTCCACTTAAATTCTCTTGTGATATTGAATCTGCAAGGGAACACAAGCCAACCAAAGTGAAATCAACACAATATACTCAACAAGAACTTATGCATGTGATCAAGGAATCATACAATAAAACAAGACTAGTTTTATGGGAAAGAAACATATTGCTATATAATATTAAATGAAAGTGGAGATTACAACCTAAAGCCTTGATGTCGCAAGGTCCCCTTCCGATGGCCCTTTGCTCCAACACAAACACCTTTTCTCCAACCTTGAATGAAGAATATCCACAATAACTTGATGAACTAAAATGAGTCTCTCAAGCATGATCTAATGCATAATTCTCCATACAACTCCTATCCTATTCAATCTTAGTCTTTTCCATGAGAGGTCCCTCTTTATATAGTGTGAAAGAGAGATGGGTGAGGATATTAGGATGATCTCGCCAAATCAGAGAAGCGAGTAAGATCCAAACCGTTTGGAAGCCACCTCATCTTCTAGAACATCCCCTTCTTGAACTTTCGTGAAGTTTGACTTTTCCTTAGATTTCAACATCATCACACCCTATGTATAGTGCAGCCTGTGGGAATGTTACAGTCCAGCTCTAGAGAAGAATGCGATGATCAGTCATCATAGCACCCCATGCATCTTGCAGGGTGTGACAACCTTCCTTAATAGGGTTTTTGAGAAGAGAAAGCCAATCACTTTCCTCATGGAGAAAGACACTTTTTATATTTTCATGGGAACATGAACACATGTTGTCAATGGATCATTGGGGTGAAAAAAATAATGTGTAACAGCGAGGCCCATAAACTCACAAGAAATGCTACCTGAAATGAGAGTGGGTCTAATTGGGATCTTCCATTGGGAATTTTCCCTCGTCTGATTGAACGGTTCATTCTGACCCGTCAACAAAAAAGGTGCTAGAAGGAGGGCCAGATGACAAGTTGAGCCTGTGGACTCATTTGCATTGATTTTTTGTTTTAATTTACTAATGGATCCATCCCATATCCATTTATGGAGGTGTGTTTCTGGTACTGTACCTCCCAAACCTTCTAATATTTTATATTTCTTGTCACAACTAAGATTTGATGGTGAGGGTGAAATCTCTACATCTGAACATGCTTTTAATTTTTGTAAATTTTGTGGTTCTCACAATATTACTAATAGAAATATCATTTACAGGTTATTCACTCTCACTTTTGCAGGCCAGGTCAATATTTGGTGTGAGACCTTGTCGACTTCTTATATTCACAGATGGGAACAATTTATGCATGAATTTTTGCATGCTTTTGAGGGTTACACTTATGATAATTTATGTGCATAAATTTTAGAGCTTAAGAATAACAAAGATGAATTTATTGCAGATTTTATTATTATATTTGCTCATGTTTTCTATAGGTTTCCTTTGGATGATATGCCTTATAAAAATGATCTTATTTCTTGTTTAGTTTCTCTTACTAATGAAATAGACCAGCCAATGGATGAAGAATCTAAATCATGTTCTAATGTTCCTTTACATGGTGATTTAGATTTAAATGAAAATGTTGAAAATGTTAATGGTTTGGATGGACTTCATATGTCTAGATATTTCTTTACTATGGGGGATATAGATCAGATAAAAAATTATTTTTTGGAATAAGAATATGTATCCTCTCACCACTCCATTCCCCCTTTCTTTCCTTGTGATGAAAAAGAATCATCTTGTTTAAATTCAAGTTTAGATGTTTCTCTAGTTGACCAAGAGCAGGGTTTTCCTATTGATAATGGGACACTTTGAGCCACACCGATGGTTATGTCAGGTTCTCATTGTCCTATATCATATTTCTCATCATGAGAAATGGAGGAGGGAGCTATGGATAAAACTTTAAATGTTGATCATTTTGTCAATGAAGAAAATCTAGACACCCATGAAATGAATCTTTCCTCATCCATGGATAATTTGGAATTAGTTCCTCTTGATTTGGATTGTCCTATTGTTACAAATTCTCCTTGTGTAATTGATATAGATCTAGAATGTTTTCCTATTGTTGATGGATAATTTATTGAAACTTCTTGTTTTAATGATTCTTACAATTTGCTCCTCTCTTCTAACCATGAATATGCTTTGGAAGATATTTTAGATCCTCGTGTTGTGCAAGAGCAAGACATCCACATTGATTGTTTTACTCAAGGAGAAGAAATAAACATACAAGACATTCCTTTTGTAACACAACAACCCACTTCTTGTTTACAAGAGAAAAACTATCTTGAGGAAGAACATGTTGATTGTAAAACCATGCCTAGTGCAGAGCACATTGATTCACAATCATCCAATGATGTTTTTAAAGAGGAGGAACTACCATTCAGGGAGTCAATTTATGAAAATCCCTCTTGTTCTATAGAAGTTTTTCATTCTCTAAATTCCTCCACTTATTTCTATTTATATCCTGATCTCTTTAATCGTTTAACTTTGTAGGGAGATACTCATAGTCCTATTCAAATAGGCTCAATGGGGATGACCCTTGTTCAAGTAATTGATGGTGGTGACACGCATTTGGAAGTTAGAGAGGATAAGTCCTCTTCCCATGAACTAATTATAACCAATCCTTATCATCCTTTTTCATGGGATGAAGAGGATTCTGTAGAAAATGTGTATCTAAGGATGTGTTCTTCTTTTTCTTCTTCATTTTTGATAAATAGTGAATCTCCTTGTTCAAGTATCCCTTTGTTTAATATTGTTAATACTAGTGGATCTCACCATTGTTTCGAAATTATCTCCCATACCATGGTTGTTCCTAACCCATGCATATCTTATGATGTCACTAGTCTATCTCAAGTAGTTGGTTACTTGAAGTATGATTCCAAGGAGGTTTTCCAAGATAATGAGGCACTTCATTCTATGCCAATGGTTATGTCAGGCCTTCATTCTTTTGGTTTATCTTCAAGGATAAACAACTTTGTTAGCAAAAAAATTATCTCACCAAGCACACTTTATACAAACTCTATGCACGATTCTCGTTTGGTATGCTACTTTCCATTGAACTCCTTCCATAAATTCTATGATAGAAGTGCAATATTTTATGATAGAATTGAAGCATGCTTGGAGAGATCTTACTTGGAAATATTTCTCATGAATTATCATTATCATATATTTAATATGGTGAATATAGTTTACCATGAGTTAATTTTTCCTACTTTTAGTCGATTCTTATTCCAAGCTCTGTCACTAATCTTTTTTCTTGAACATATGTTTGCAGGCTTTAGATTAATTGGATGGCTACATTGGCATTATGATTTTACATATCTCATTTTTTAGCCATTAGTAGCATAGGAAAGGAGTATATCTCATTTATCAATTTAATTTTGATATCGGGAAAATTTTACTTCATTTTAATCTCAAATTTATTCCATGTGTTGGGTAATTTTTAGATCATTGATTTCATGCATGATCATCATGTCAAATCTTGTCCAAACATGTTTTCGTGTTACAAGTGGAATATGTTGAAATGAAGATATTATTTAGTTCTTATTGGGATGAAAATGAGTACTCAAAGATATTCAATAATCATATAAATAAGATTCTAACCGAAATCTTTTGATTGATGAAATTGATTATCAGGGTTGATCTTGTTGTCCCATATATATTAATATTAAATTCTAAGTATTAAAAATCTGCACATTTGAAATTCAAGCCACTCCCAATCCTTGTAATCTCTTAAGATGATTATTTTTCCTTTGGTTTTGAGTTATCCAAATATTTTCTTCCACATCCACTCTTTTCTTTAATCACTTTCAGCCAACATGATTTTTTTGTTTAGACCTTTTTAGCATAATGAACTTGGCTGATTTTTTATTTCATTTTAGTTCTTTTCTGTTTGCACTTTTAGCTTTAATTTCCAAGCACTGGTTGCACATATCTTACGCTTTGTTTAGTTTATTTTTCAAGAATGTGTTTCATCTTTTATCTTGTAGATTTCTTCATTCAAGCTTCCTTTAATACATAGTAGCAAGAGACATCCATTCACACTGTCTAGATGCATTTTCTTTTACAATTATGGACAACATAGTCATTTAAATCTCTATTCTGATGTCTTTTTAAAAAATTACTTGGGAACCAATCTTTATATTACCCAAGTTACTGATTTATCAAAGACTCAATCTCACTACTGTCCATTCAATGGATTTTCAGACCTGATATTTTCTTCAACAATATCTTTTCATCATTTAGGTTTGTTGATTTTGGGTTACCTATTAAAGCTACATTCTTGAGAAATCTTATTTTTATCATGTATGAGAACTTTACACTTATATCATATTGAATATATTCAAATGCTTGGGAGTTGTAGATACCTTCATGAAATATGTCAATGCAACTTCTAAGATTCCAATTTCGAATCTTCATCATTTACTTTTTTAGCCATGATGGTGATTTTTCAAGACATTATTTCCTTGTGGGATATAACTTATCAATCTATTGGGCCTGTTAGCGCTGGAAGTAGCTTCTGGATTGCTTGCAGAAGCAAAGCCCAACACCCATCAGTTTTTATGTCACGGTTTGATAGATGGGTGATCAAATGGGTAGAGACTAGAACAGGTATCGCTTCAAAATAGGAACTGTATCTGATAACAAGGAACAAAGGAGGTCTTGACCCAACTTCAGTCATGGAGTTGATTTAAATATGGGCAGGTGAAAGACTTGGGAGAAGAATGAACAAACTATCTTAGGCAACAGGCCTTTCGATAGCTCGTAGAGGAAAAACTCTGAATACAAGATTTGCTTGGTTCAGGGCTTCAAGAAATTGAAAGGAAGACTTGACTGAATCCTCCAATTCCAAGTCGTTCAGTGCTGAGAAGTTCACAGGGACTGTTTAGAACAACACAACTGTTACAGTGATCCAACATACATCATCCTATAACAGTCACAACTCGACTGGATCCTCCAATTCCGAGCTGCTCTAATACAACATACACAAAGATATGAAAGAAACTGACATTCATCAGGCAAGAAGTCTCAAGAGTCCAGAAATAACCCGAACACAATTCTTCATTAAAGTTTTTACAACGGGGAGTCTTGCTCAACCATAGATCCTCTACAAAAATGGAGAAAACGCCTACATATACTCAAAAACAACAACATCAGCAAAAACAAGACGTTACATTAAAAACTTTGTGTTTGCATGTATTCTGACAGTCTGCGCATGCAGACTCTAGCTATTCTTGGTGTCCCCTCGGCCAAATTCAGACAGCTATTCTTTGTTAGATGCCACCTTAACTGCACATGGCTCCTACAAGGGAAGTAGCTGAGCCATTAAGAGCTGAGCTAGCGTGTGCAGACCTCCTTCGGCTGGTCAAAGACTCGGCATGGATTTTTTGGAAGAAATGGTACACAGGACCCTCTCGAGCAAACCGCTTGCCGGACTCTCCATACCATATACTTAATGCATGAGGAGAGGTTTCAACCACCCCTTCTCACCTTCAATTACTTCAAGCGAAAACTAGGCTTGAGGTCGAATCAAATGGAACCTGGAGACACGATGAACCTTTCGGCGACTAGACCCGAGGCCTTTGGCCCCCTTTGCAAAGCTCTTCCTATTTCCCAAGTGACCAAGGGCTATGACCCTACATTTATTTCCGCAGGCGCTTTCAGCATTCGCGAATAGGAAGGGGTTGATCCCTGCTTATCATAGTCGCGATGGGTGAAACACTGAGATGGCTCAATTGGGTGTCACGCATCCTTCTCAAATCTGACGGTCCTAAACTCACCTAATGATGTTGTGGGCTTGGGTCCCGGATGCTTTCATCACTTCTCACATCGGGGATATGAGGGAGCCGCTCCTTTCATTTCAAAATCGCGATGGGCGAAACGGTGAAGAGCCTAATCGCGCGCGCCAGGTGTCCCCTTTGGATGGATGTCTGAGACTGTTTCTCGATACTGTGGGCCCGAATTTGAGCACTTTCGGCGCTTTCGAGGTTCGAGGTTTCGAGATGCAAAATGACATGAAACTCTCACCCTTCGAAATCCCGAATGCCGAAACACCGACGTGACTAGATCTCGTGCCACGCATCCTTTGGATGGATAGCTGCCATCCTCTCCTGCATACCCAATGGGCGTTATCCAATGTGCTAATCTCGTCACACCTCCGCTAGCCGTGATTTCCCCCCAACCGTCGATCTACTCCCTTGGATAAATCTGGACCGTCAGCGATATAATCTTGCCCGCCTACTTATTTGGAAGCCTGAAATGAGATTCTTCACATTGCGCTCGGGCGCTTCTCATGCGACTTGCAGACCCGAATACTCTTGTGCCCAGGACAAGAAATGTTACTAACATTAGGCTCCATGGGGGATAGAGTCATCCCTGTGATGCTCTAAGGACTCATTTTGCAGTTTCAATGCCTTGTTGTTGGGCTATGGAGTCAGGTTCAAAACATCCCACTGCTGAAAATACAAGCCGAAAAATAAAAGCAACAAAATAAAGATACATGCTCAAAGGAGCTTATTTATATACAATCCTAAACTAATAAAACACTTTACATGGGGCTAGGCGAAAGCAGATTTCCACCATAGCCATTCAAGCAGCTTCCTGGATAGAAGCTCCTTCCTTCTGTCAATGATCATCAACAGATGGTGTAACCGTGACAGTAGAATGGTTACACTCTTCAACTCCTCCTTACAGGATGGAGTTGAGATGAAATAGGGCGGCTCCAAGGCATAGGGAAAATGCCACTCCATGTACTTGCTGACAGGGTCATAGAATGAGTGGCCAATCCCAGAAAATTGGCGAAAGGCAACCTCCTTTGCTACGCAGATGTTCCCATGTGGATGAATATCTCTGACAAGCACAGGTGAGTGGACAACTGTCGTAGGGTCACTGATATCGGGAGGTGGCTGCTTGTTGACTGGCTCTGGATAGGAAAAGAAAAGTGCGCTTAGCTGCTCCTCTGTTTCTTCCTCGTCTTCTTCGTGTACTCCCCCATCTTGTAAAAAGGGAACGGTCTCCCGATCCTTCTCTTCAATCCCAAATGTAAATACATCATAGGAAATCTCATGAAGGAAGAAAGAACGATCATCTTCCACAATGGCTTCTTTGTTTAAATATGAGACAATAGGCTCATTGGGGGCAGATGCTAACGCATCCAAAAAATCTTCAATAATCTCTTCAAAAGAGCTGCTTAGATCATCTACCTCGAAGACTGGAAAATCCTCTTTGCTGCCTTCGGATTCCAATTTTGCACACTGGGGAGTGGGGAATATCGCCTGCACCACTAGTTCACTCAAAGCGCCATCCTCTTCCCTGGGAACTTCATCACTCTCATAACCCCCCCCCGGCTGCAGACGAATGGGGAGGAGAAAGGGTGGAGCTCTGACCCAGGTCATCAAGATCATCCTCATAGCCTACGTCCAAAACAGCTTCATCCGGTATAGAGTTGTGGTATCCCTCACTACAGTTATGACAAACTAACACAGAGGGATAAAACTCTTGACAATAGGCAGTGAAGGCTGCATGGAATTCACTGAGTGAAGAAATTCTAGTAGGGGGTAAAGAATGATACCATTTACGAGCATCCCCTACTAACGAGAACATGAACATTTTCAGTAATACATCCTCATGATGTATCTTCCACTGATTCATGAGTTCATGAAACTCACTGAGGTGTTGAGCAGGGTTGTCCTTTTCACGTTTTCCAAATATGGGCAAATAATCACCCCATTCATTCAGAGAAGGGACAACATTAGGAAAACCAGGAATAGCAGAAAAATTAAAAGGAGCAAACCTTTGAGCTAAGATTTTCTCCATTCCGAACCAGTGGAGTCACCAATCAATCCTTGAATCATGGAGTCGCCAGGTGAAAGATGCGCAACTTCAAATGTGTCTGGTCCTTGTTCACCGTCAAAGGCCAGATCCTAACGTTGTTGTTACCCCAGGATCTTCTCAGGCTGAGAAAGCAGCTGCTGAAACCTTCTCGACAAAGCTCCTTAGGTTCAGCTTTCAGGTGTGCTAACAGTAGCCACAGCTGAAACAGTGATGTGGAAACCTTGGAGTCACCATAGTGGAGTTGTCAGGTGCACAGTAGCAATATTGAAGGGCTCTGATGTCTGATGCACCTTCAGAATCAGAGGCTCAATGTCGTTCTGCCCAGGGAAAATCTTCAACTTCGTTCTCGGCAACAACACCAGAAATGTTGGCACTGGAAGTCGCTTCTGGATTGCTTGCAGAAGAAGAGCCCAATGCCCATCAGTTTTTATGTCATGGTTTGATAGATGGGTGATCAAATGGGTAGAGACTCGAATAGGTATCGCTTCAAAATAGGAACTGTATCTGATAACAAGGAACAAAGGAGGTCTTGACCCAACTTCAGTCAGGGAGTTGATT